>PVJS01002494.1:53642-84100 GCA_004027185.1 Glis glis | reverse complement strand
GGGCGTTCTACCTCCACGCTACACCCCCGGCCCTATTTTTTATACTTTATTTGGAAACCAGGTCTCACGAAGTTGAGGAGGGCCTCACTAAATAGAAAGAGAGAGAGAGAGAGAGAGAGAGAGAGAGAGAGCTGCGGCTGGCTGCGAACCCGGATCCTCCGGTCTCCGCCTCCCAAAGTACTGGGATTACAAGTGTGCGCCACCACGCCCGGCAGAAGTCTGCTTTTCTATTCCATGTGCAAACGCGTAAGGGCATGCATTAAAGTGAACTATCCTCTGATTAGACACACTCGACCTCACTGAAGGACATTTTAAGGAAATTAAAAAGGGAAATAAAACAAGCAGGTATGGAGGAGGAGATATTTTCCTACCAGATATCAAGACTTATAAAACTTTAGGTCATTAAGGCAATCAGAATTAGTGCAGGGATAGATCATTGACACAGAATAGTTAACTTCACTACAATCCCTGCCTGATGTGAAATCCAAAGGATGAAAACAGAACAACCTTAAATTCTATGTCCACAATACTTATTCTTCAAAAGTGTAAGAGATCCAATTAAAAACAAAGGGGAAGAGAGATAATGTCAGTCCTCCCTTACAAGAAATGTTAAAAGAAAGCCTAGGAAAATTATATAGATCTTACACTTTGATTCACACAAAGAAAGGAGGACTACCTGAGATGAAATAAGTGAAGATAAAATAAAAATATTTTTTCTTATTTTAATTTGCTTACAGATAATTGTTCAGAGTAATAAGAGTAACAATATAGTGAGTGAATTTCAGCATAGGGATAAGTAAAATGAATGTCAGCAGTGTTACAAGATGTAGGAAAGAGAAATTTGAAAGTGATTTTAGATTAGTTGTAAATATTTATTGCAAATTCTAGGAAAACCACTAAGAAAAACTTGAAAAGGGAAGGACAATATACTAAGAGAGAAGATAAGATGAAATCATATAGAAATTTTATTTGAAAGAAAACAGTTTTGATATTTTTATTAAAATCAAAATTTAAAACTTCTTTGTGGAAGAATAAGAGCTATTAAGAGAATTTAAAAATAAATCACACAATGGGAGATAATATTTGCAAAACAAATATCTGATAAAGGATGTTTGTGCAAAATATTTAAGTAAGCCTTAAAACTCAACAAAAAGAAAACAATCTAATTAAAAAATTAGTAAATGATCTGAAGAAACAGCATATCAAATGTGATAAACAGATGGAAATTAGCATATGAAATGATGCTCAACTTCATGTGTCATTAGTGAATTACAAATTAAAATGAGAACCCACTCTACACCTATATGAATAGCAAATATACAAAAAAAGAAAAAACTGACCCTACCAAATCCAAATGCTTAGAAGGATGTGGAGCAGCAGGAACTGTTACTCATGCTGGTAAGAATGCAAAATGGTGCAGCCACTTTGGAAGGGTTTAGCAAATGTCTATAAAGCTGAACATTATCTTACAATATGATCCAGTAAATCTCTTCCTAAGTACCCAATTGAGTTCATGACTTAAGTCTCTACAGAAAGCACACACAGACAAGTAAACAGATAAATACACTGTGGAACATACAACACAATGGAATATTATCCAGCAATAAAAATAAGGATAAGTAAGCCACTGGGTCTGAAGAGGCTTTCTACTGCTTGATTCCAACTCTCTGGCATTCTGGAAAACACAAAACTATCAAGACCGTAAAATTATCAGTGATTACTAAGAGTCTGGGTGAGAGGGAAAGGGTAAATAGGTGAAAAGGAGATTTTTAGGGAGTAAAACTGTATTGTGTGACACTGTAATGGTAGATACATAAAATGCATTTATCAAGACCCATAGAAACTGACAAAATAAAAAAAATGAAACGTAATATTAAGTATGGGCTGTAGTTAATAATGACATACCGATATCTACTCATTAATTGTAACAAATGTGCTATGTTAATGCAATATGTTAATAATGAGAGAAACTTTGGTGATGACAACAGGGATGGGAATTGCCGTAAATTCTTCTGTTCAATTTTTTTAAAATTTGTGATTATTCTAAAAATTGAGTTGATCAAATAAAATACAACAAATCATGTTTGTTTTCTGGAAGCTAAATGGTGAACAGACACAAAAGGGATATATTTTATAAAACTTACAATGAGAATAACAAAATAATTTATTTAAAAAATAATAATATGGCTGTCTCTAACATGAATCCTTTCTTAACTTTAGTAGCATTTCTTTTTCCTTCTGTCTGGCCCAAAGTTTCAGGAATTAACAGTCTTGTGACATCAGTGTCATTAACCTGTGTAATTGCCTGTGGTGCCTAGTTGTCTTTGCGTTTGGAGGTATGTGTTCCCCTGTGATTCTAATTCGCCCTGCACAAAAGTGACAATTCCTAGTGAGTGAAACTCACGTCTTCTAGAATGTCAATCTTGTCAACTATGGCTACCTAAGTTCCGACAGTAAAGAGTTCCTATCTCTTTACCATGGAATGGTTTTATGTTTGGCTCCACTGTCACCTTTTATGAGAAATTATCTTGAAAAGTACATATTTTCTTTACATTAGGAAGGGATATACATCAAGAAAAGGTCATCATGTATAGTGGTTAGGATCACAGGCTCTGGAGCCAAAATATCTGCTGAACCTTCCCTCTGACACCAACTATGTGACTTTGGACAAGAAACTAAAGTCCTCCAAGAGTCTGTCTGTGCCATTGGAGAATAGCGAATCCGTGGTAGAAAACCAATTTCGTTGCATACAGAGTCCTTCCTAAAAACATATCCTGCTCCTTCCTCATTATGTGTATAACATGTCCTTTAGTAAAGGAAATAATAAATTGTAGCATTTAAAGCACAGTGGACGCATCTTAAATTAGGTATACCTTTAGGTGAAATATGCCTAACTTCTTTTTGAAGTTTTAAATTACCTAATGGTTGATTTTTATCTGTGCAAGTTTCCCGAAGTTCTTATTTTCCTTCAAAGTGAAATCTGTTTGTTGATACCAGTTTCCATATTCTCTTTCAAGAAGTATTAATTAGAATTCTATTTTTAAAAATTCATTAAGTTTCTTTGTTTTATGGGCAGGAATTATAAAATATCAAGTCCTGTTTAAAATCTCACATAACAAATATAAGGTCCAATTATAAAAACAATAATCATTAATTGCTGCGGGATCCAAATAATTAACACATGAAACCCTCTTGTTTCTATGAATTACAAAAGATAATTATGACAAAAATGGTAAATTGAGCATTTTAGAATTCTGAAAGGAAAACTTTCTATTAAGAATGTCTCTTTTATTATTCATTTAAAATTTAATAGTATTAAGAGATATTCTGGCCTTTTAGGAAGGAAGAAGGAATTAATAGATTGCAATCACAAATGAACTGAAATATTCACTAAATGCCAGAGCATATTAAATATGCCAATGCTTATCTGAAGAAAAATACAGAAAACTATGATGTCAACAGATAAGGGATTCTAAATAATATAAATCACCCATGCCCCATACATAACATAAAAGCCAAGTATATATAGCAATAATTTTTCTAGAAGATTATATTTATATATCTTTTAGTTTGGCTTATACAAATAATATTAAGATTTTACCCATAGGTAAAAAAAGAGTAAAAAAGAAAAGCAATCATGAATGTATTAAGAAATATAAACCAGTATTTAAAAATAAAATCATTATGCATTATGCCTTTTATTTACTTATTTTTTATTCTTCCTTTATTTTGAAACAGGGTCTAAGTTGCGGAGGGCCTCATTAGCTGAGGCTGGCCACAAACCCCGATCCTCCGGTCTCAGCCTCCCAAATACTGGGATTACAAGCGTGCGCTACCACGCCCAGTTTGCATTATGCCTTTTAAAATCATGAAGGTACATTATTTTGTGAATAATGACATCTTTGAAGAATTACCTAGTTAACAACATTGAGGTATAGACTGTATGTTTTAAATAAAAAAGGAGCTTTTTAATACATAAATACATTTATTGAATTTTTCTGTTTTCAGTATTTGAATTTTGATGTATTTCAGTTTTTCATTCTAGATGTTATTTAAGAAAAGGTATTCATGTTATATACGAAATGTTCAATCCTTTCCAAGTGTCATGTGTTCATTGTGTAGTCACAAGAGAAATATGGACATATGTGAGTTAAGGATGGACTATATGTCAGCATTCTAAATCTATCACACTAAACTAGCAGTACAAAAAATGTAAAGCATATTTTTTCCTGTAATCAATTTTGTAATCCTTTCAAGGTCCTTACCCTTGTGAGTAGCATCAGAATAAAAACAAAACTGAGTGAATTCAGTATCCACAGTTCAATTCAGTAATCAACACACCCTTTTATTATTCTGGCTTCTAACATTCTCCCCCCCCCCTCTTTTTTTTCTGGTTTCAGATTTCTTGGTGTATAGGGTAGGAGGATTGGAAGGACCTCATGGGGTGGTGAAAAGGTAATCTCACATAGTAAGTACATATTAGATACTAGCTTTGCCCTTGACTCTTCTGATTTTTATAACAATGATCCTTTTCAACCCTGCTACTGATCATCCTCCTGGGACTTGGTAGAAGATATATGGCTGGAGGCAGATTGTTGGTTATTTAGAGTTTATACTTTCTCAATTTAGGAACACCCAGTGATTTTCTCTGAAATTCTACCTCAGGTCTTGTGGTTTCCTACACCATGGATATCATTCTCATTTTCCTCCATCCACTTGATCTGTCTTGAATTATGTGACCACTGAGTCGCTTTGACACCTTCTGGAAAGATCCCCAGTGAGACTCAGCCAACTTCCTCATGAACTCCTTGAAAGCATATGGAAATTCTGATTTCTAGTAACACACCAACAACCACATGCTATTAGCTAGGGGTAAAGCCTAAGCATGCTCTTCTACTATCTTTATTCTAGTACCATGTTGGCATATGTGTTAAATTTTTTTTCTCTAAAATTATCCTCAACTTTTTAACTACTTCTCCCCAGAAAGCATACAAAATGAAAATATTGCAACACATTTGTTTCAAAATGTTAATTTCCAATCTCTTTCTTTCTATTATACTTTATAATAGGCAGAACCAGAAAGAACAGGTTATCCACATATTCTGAGGTAGGAAATTTTACTAAAATATATTGTCTATTTCCATTGAACTGAATTTAAGTAATGGGAAAATGGGTAACATGATAATCAATAGAACATTACTCCACAAAGACAGTTAAAAGTAAACTAGTAGGGATGTACTTAGAAACATCACAGTGTCTTGTTTTGAAATTCTATGTCTATTTTCTGTTTTTCCACAATAGCAGAAAAGATACTCTCAATGCTTTATAAAAAGCTTCATGGAAAGGGAGGTGTCATCAATTAATACAATGGTATTGTTTGATAGAAGTCTGGTGTTTGATGCCACAGCAATGTGAATATAATTAACAATAATGCATTCTACATTTCAAAATAGTTAGAAGAGAGGAATTTGAGTGCAATCACCATAAAGAAATGATCAAAGCTTGCTGGGCATGGTTACATACACCTGTAATCCCAGTATGTGGGAGGCTGAGACAGAGGATTGCAGGTTCAAGACTAGCCTCAGCAATTTGGAGAGACCTTGTTTCAAGACAAAAAATAAAAAGGGTTGGGGGTATAGCTCAGAGGCAGAACACCCCTGGGTTCAATCCCCAGTACCACAAAACAACAACAAAAGAAATGATGAAAGCTTAAAGTGATGGATACACCAATTACCCTAAATTGATCACTACCCAATGAATCAGAACATTGTATTGTATCTCATAAATATGTACAAATAATATGTGTCAATAAATAAGTTAAAAATAATAAAAAAGAGAATTTGAAATTTGAAGTCATTTTATTTCTCAGGAGGTCCTAGGTTTAAAACAACAGTCTAAATGCAAAAAATTACAGTTGATGATCAAAATATAAATGCCTTACTTCTTATCTTCTATACCAGTCTCATTGGAAATTCCCATTCCCTACTCCCCCAGAATGTGAATGGATGTCTCAGGGTGTCAATAAAGGAAACCATATCTAAAAAAAGTGTGAGAAGAAATCATATTGACATGTTTTGAATGATATTACTTTACTAGTTTCACAGTGACTTTCTACTGAATCACATATTACTGGTTTTTCTATACATTTCAAAGGTAAAACTGACAAATGGAGTTAGCATACTAGAACAACGAAACAACTCACCATCATTAAAATCAGGAACACTTTGAATTTTGCAATTACATTTTACTTTATGCATGTGATATTTCAGAGTAAGAATCAAACTAAACAAATGGATTCATATACTGAACATTTTCTTATAATTGACTGAAAATATTGCTATTTGTAATAGAAGTGAAACTAAAATGAAAGGATTTTAAATATATCTCTCTACTGTTCTACTATGAATATTTACTGATATTTAATTCTTATTTATTGATTCACTGTAACATAGATTCCATTCAATATACATGTTTGACTCATTTTGTACAAAGCTTTTTGTTTAGGTAAAAGACACAATTTCCAATTTCTAAAAAGAATAAAAAAAGATAAATTTGTATTCAGCCATCTATTGTAAAACGTCTAATGTTTCATGTAGCATAATCACTGTCCAACATTATCTTACCACAAATAAAAAATTTATTTTTCTTTATTTTGAATCATGAATTGAGTTAATCAGTCCACAAATACTTTTGCAAATGTGGTATATCACATAGAGACACAACACACAAATAGACACACCCAAGTTGAAAACTTTTATTCCTTATTTTTTAAAATACTTAAACATTGTTCTCTTTAACATATTTGCCTCTATACATTTTTCTTTCCTTCAAATTTATAAGGTAATTAAATATATAATCTTTTTACTAATTTTATCCACATAGCCTACAAACTACCTAAAATGCTATTTTCTGTGTACATTTTCTCAAATATTTTAATTGCAACAATATAAATAAATTTAAAATAGAAAGAATGTGATGTAATGTAATGAAATATCTATATGACATAAAATATAATATAAATAAACCTCTTAGGTCAGAAACTAAAGTCTGAGAACTAATATGTCTATTGAGGGCACTTTTGCATTATTTCTACTTTTATCCATATGTGCTAAAGTTACAGTGAGTTATTTTAATATTTATTTTCAAAGTTTTGGAGGATGTGATAATACATGTAAAAATAACATCTTTATTACATTCAAAATTCTATGTGCTTGCAAAACAAAAAATGAAGGGCTTCTTAATATTGGTTAAAACTAAAACAGACAACATTCTCATAAATAGAAAAGCAAATATTTATAAAATGTGTTTGGATTTACAACTATTTATTTTATGTTGTTAAAGTATATCCAACTGAAGAAGTTTAGCAGCAATTAAAAATGCATGCCTAATCTAGTGTTTCTCAAAGCAAGAACAGCATCTGTCACTGAGGAATTTTATTTAAAATGATGTCTAGTCCCATCTCAGACCACTGAACAGGAATCTTCTAGTATTGGACTTGAAAATATGTTATTTTAAACACTCAAGGTGAGTGTGATACATATTAGGCTTTGAGATTCATAGGTTATGTGTTTTGGGAAGTGTTTAAGTAAACATTTACTTATTGAGCTCTATTTTATCTTTGGTAGGCATTATGCTTGGGACATGTGAATGGGAGAAAGCAACAGAAAAAAATGCCCTCGTCAAGTTTATATTTTAAAGAAAAGTATTATATTCAGATATAGGATAGATGAAGCCATAACGTGGTTGAAATCTCCAGGACAGAATTAAATTATAATGGCAAGACAGTGGACAAGAGAAACAGCTAAGGAAATGACGTGCCAAGTTCGTGATCCCACCAAAGACCACCAGGAGCCGATTCCGATGCAAAACACACGAGGGTCCTTTATTCAAGCTCGAGCTTGGGCTCCTGACGTGCACCAACACAGTGGTCACAGAGAGAAGCCTTTTGCTCTCCGAGAACAAAGCTTTTATCCCTTAAGGAGGCAGCCCACCCCACCTTTACATTGATAGGTTAGTTTAAAACATAAGCTTGTTGGCGTTCCCTGGTTGGTTTGATTTTCGCGCCTTAGGTAGGGGTCATCATTAGGGAAGCTTTAACCCTATATGGTGACATTAAAGCTGATTGGTTGGGCCCGCAGGACCTTTCTCAGGAATGTCCAGGATTGGTGGGGAGGCCTGCTGACTCTGGTCAGAGTGGCCTCGCCCGATTATCTGCAAATTCCAGACCCAGGTGTGCTTGACACCGATTGGCTGTTTCTAGGGGTTGCTAGGGGCAGGATCAGATTAGCACACTTAATGGTTTCTACAGGGTATGGGGCAACAGGCTATAGAAACTTAACTTCTAGAAAAACAGATACTTAGGCCTATTCTACTTAAAGCTTCAACTAAAGCCTGTCATGGCTTCGCTTTGGTTCTTCAGAAACACTATGCAATGAGGTGTAATCAAAATATTGAGAAAAAAAGAATATATATATATATATATATATATATATATATGCATATATATGTGTGTGTGTGTTAACTAGGGGATTTCTCAGTCATAATTCTTTTATTGATATATTTTTTAATTCCATCATTGTCTGGAAGTATATTTTCCATGGCTTTTATTCTTTAAAATTTTTTGTGTTTTATAGCCCAGAATGTCAACTGTTTTGTGAATGTTTCATACAAACATAGTAATATGTTTTCTGTTGCCATAGGATAGAGTATGATGTCAACTAGGTGAAATTAAGTGACTGCATTGTTCAGTTTAATTACATCCTTACATATTTTTGCTTCATTGCTCTATCAATTTCTGAAATAAAGTTATTGAAGTTTGTAATAAGAGTGTTATCTGTTTCTCCTTGAGTTTTGATCAGTCTTGCTTCTCACATTTTAATGCTTTGTTATTAGGTGCACATATATTAAGAATGAACTAACCCTTTTCCTCCTGTTTTTGGTTTTTTTTGTTTGTTTGTTTGTTTGTTTTTTGTGCTACACCCCCGGCCCTAATTATTTATACTTTATTTTGAAACCGGGTCTCACGAAGTTGCGGAGGGCCTCACTAGGTAGAGAGAGAGAGAGAGACAGGGAGGGTGAGAGAGAGAGAGAGAGCTGAGGCTGGCCGCGAACCCAGATCCTCCGTTCTCCGCTTCCCAAAGTACTAGGATTACAAGCATGCGCCACCACGCCCAGCTTCCTCCTGTTCAATAACTATTTTATGCTCATAATTCCCCTCATTTCTTATTTGTGTATATTATTATTCTGAAGACTACTTTGTCTGAAATTAATATAAATTACAGGGTTTTTTGTAAGTGTTAACCTGGTATATCTTCCTTTTAACCCTTGCCTTCAAACTCTATCTACATACAAAGTGCTTTTCTTTTTTATTTATTTATTTATTTATTTATTTATTTATTTATTTATTTATTTTAGTGTGTGTGTTTGTATGTGTGTTTCTGGGGGTTGACCCCAGGGGCATTATACCCCCAGCCCTATTTGGTTTTTTGTTGTTGTTGTTGTTGTTTTCTTTTTGCAGTACTGGGGATTAAACTCAGGGGGATTCTACCTCCGAGTTACACCCCTAGCCCTATTTTTTATTCTTTATTTTGAAACAGGGTCTCAATAAGTTGCAGAGGGCCTCACTAAGTAGCTGAGGCTGGCCACAAACCTGCAATCCTCCTGTCTCAGTCTCCCAAGTACTGGGATTACAGGTGTGTGCCACCATGCCCAGCCAAAGTGCTTTTCTTGTACACAACATATAACAGATCATGTTTTTCATAATTCCGACAATCTTGTTTTTTTAATTAGAATATTTATACTACTTCCATTTAAAGTGATTATTGATATAGTTTAACAGTTTTCCATTTATTGTACTTCTTCTTTTGTTTCTATTTAATTCCTAGCATTTTTCTACTATCTCTGGTTTTAATTGGGCATTTTATGATTACATTTTATCTTTTCTATTAGAATATCAATTATATTTCCTTTTTAAGTTTTTAGTGATTTCCCAATAGTTTGCAATGTGCAGTTTCAACTAATTTTTGTCCATCTTCAAAAAACACTAGACCACTGTATGGATGTGCAGGTAACTTATAGCAGAGCATACCTTATTCCTTCCTGCCATCTTTTATGTCACTATTGTCATTCATTTAAATTATACATACACTAAATTCACCAGCATATTGTAGTATTATAACTTAAATAAATAACTATTATTCTTAAATTAATTAAAAATAATAAAAATAAATGATATTATTCTACCTTGTATTCCTCTAATGTGCTCCTCTCTCTCTTTCTCTCTCTCTCTCTCTCTCTCCCTCTCTTTTTCTCTCTCTCCTAGATCCAAATTCCTAAATCACATAATAATTTCTTTTGTTGGAATGAAACCATTTAAAATTTCTTACAGGAAATATCTATAAATGATGAATTCCCACAGGTTTTTATTATCTGAGAATGTCTATTTCTTATTCATACATGCAGGGCCATTTCACTGGATATATTTTTTACATTGATGTTATTTTTTTCTTTCAGAATTTAAATTTTACACCAAACTATCTTAGTGCTTGCACAAATTATTATGTGAAGTCCACTATGATTTTTATTCTTGTTCCTATTTAGGTAATGCCCTCTAACCATGATTATGTTGGGACATTCTCTTTGTTCTTGATTTTCTGCAGTTTAAACATGATATGCCTAGGTCTTTATTTATTGTTACTTAGACTACTTTGGGTTGACTGAGTTTAGTGAATCTGTGTCTTAGTTTTTGTAATAATTAAAAAAAATTCTCAGCCAGTATTACTATGTGTATTACTTACGTTTTTTAGCATTCCTTTTCTCTTCCTAGTATCCCCATTATATGCATGTCACGCCTTTTGAAACTGTATCACAGTTTCTGGTACTTGGATATTCTGCCCAGCATCTTTTTCCTAGTATATTTCTTTTTGCAATATAGTTTGAGAAGTCAGACATGATGTAGGAAATAAGGAGAAATGAGGTAAATGAGTCTTTAGTGTGAAATTTTAGGTTCTATTAGTAGGAGGGGGATTTCTCCTACAGTTAATGTTTTCTATAGCTGTAGGAGTCAGAGGTATCTAATCCCTATGGTATACTGTTTTTGCTTCAACTTTGTCTTTGGATTTCCCTGGAAATTTCTACTTAGATTATGTCTCATCATTACAGCTCTTTCACTTGAAGTTTATTGTTACCAAACTGGAGCCCAACTGGTAAGGTGATAAAGTAATTTGGAAATGAGGTATTACATGGTCTTATGATTCAATGTTAAGCACTTCCTTGACCTGTGTACCTCAACTATGACCTGGAACTTTTCCTTTCATTTCTTGAGTTCCCATACTCTCCAATCTCCTTCTGGGCAACATGAAGCCTGAATGGGCTTGGAGTAAAAGAAACGACTTTCACCAAATGGAATATCTTGTTTAAGCAGCTGCATGTTTGACTATATAATCGCCAGCTAAACCATTTTTTACTGCTACTGTGTTTTCAACTTATCTACTTAATTGATTAGTGTTTCTCATCTGGATTATAAACCATTGTCATCTTTATCCAGTAAAATCTGTTCTTATTTTTACATATCCAAATCTTTAAAGTCCCATCATTTATGTTTAAATACTTGTTCTGTTAAAGATTCTTTGTGGTATTATAGGAGAAGAAATACAGAAGTAGCCAGTTCAGCAAATCACTGTGCATGCAGAAAGGGGCCTTTTGTTTTATGATGAAGATTCTGCTTGTTAGACACCACTAAATTTCAATATGCCCAAGCATTATTCTAGAAGAGCTAATGTTTGCTCCACAGTTCCTATGGCTTATAATTTATAATTTACCTGGAGCTACCATTAGGTAGAAGTAGAGCATTATTTATTTTTTATTCCAGGTGTTCAATGCCTTTTAAAATGAGGTTAATAAATCTCTGAATCACAAATCAATCACTTTATAAGTCAATTCTGAGGGAAACCAGTTTTTTCTTTGAGCTACCCTAGAAAGTTAACTTTGTTAGTCAATTTATGGTTTGCATTATCAGTTTGTGAAAAAAAAAGCCAGAGAATTTCTAGACAGTATTATTTTCCTGTTGATCAATATTTATCATTTATTAACATTTATGACTATCACAGTCACATAAACAAGAAATACTTGATACACTTTTCAGGAAGAATAAATAACACTAAACACAATAGATAAACTAGATTGAAAAAAGAACCATTTCGTGCTCTCTCCCCAGTCAGGTTGAAAAGAGATTACAGGTTCTTATCTTCAAATATAAGCCAGTCAAATATTCACGTAGAGAATCCATGATTTCTTGATTAAGTAAAAGCACCTCCCCATTGCAGTTTATATGGAGAATAAATCTCGGATGCTTCAATATACAATGTTTACTTACATGAAAAGTTTATCCTATAATAGATTGCTTGTCCTACTCCGACCCTGAAATTCAACTCTAGAGCAAATTTTGTTATGCAGGACTCTCACACAAAACTGCTTACACATCTGTCATTGTCCTCTACAAGGCAAGCTTTGAGTCTGTACTATATTTATTATGCAAATTCCTTTGAAATCTGTGGTGCAGGTGCCTCTTGCCTTTCAAAATTAGTTTGCATATTAAATGTAGCATAAAAAATGATGGACCACCAACTTAGCTGCTTTGGTTTTAATGAGAGAATGTAGAATAGTATTTTGGATATTTCGGGGTAATTCACACACAATGGAAACAATTAATGGGAAATAGTCTAGCACACCCTTTGTTTCAGACTATACAAGCTGAAGAAAGCAGATGTTATCCAAACATATTTCTTCGTTTGACTCATTTTATTTGCAAAATATCCGAACAAGAAAAAAATAGTTTAATCCTTGCTGGAAGAATTTTTGAGTGACTGAGTGTGTTTGTTTTTATTCAAATTTGCTTTTTTTAAATGATAAAATTGCCTGAGGTTGTCACATATACTTTTGATAATTGTATATTTAAATTAGCTAAATGCTTTATGAAAGTGTTTACTGGAAAAATAAATCCTGGGAGTATTATTTTTTAAATAGAAAGTATTTTAAGAAAGTAAGGTATAAATCAGCAAATAAATTAATGCATAATTTTGAGTGTTATAGAAATTAAATAATTATTCTAATACTTATTCTATGATAGAGCCTGAATTATATGGTCATGAAAAATATTTTTAAATAGTTGCAAGTAATATTTAAATATTTCAAAATGCAATTTAGGACTTGCTATTTCAGTTTGAACACGTAAAAAACTTAAAAATCATCCCTCCCATTCTTTGTGTGTGTGTATTTGTGTGTGTGTGTGTGTGTGTGTGTGTGTGTGTGTGTGTGTGTCTGTGCATGGTACTGGGGGTTGAACCCAGGGCCATTCTACCTCTCAGCTACACTCCAAGCCCTATTTTATTTTTATTTTTGAAACAGGGTCTTGCTAGATTGGTGAGAGTCTCACTACTTGCTGAGGCTGTCCTGGAACCTGTGATCTTCCTGTCTCAGCCTCCCAAGCACTGGAATTACAAGCATGTGCCACCACACCCGGCATTCCTCCCATTCTTTCAACAACAAATAAAGGATGCAGGAGCTGAAAATCAATGAAGTTTCTCAGGTGCAACAAAGAACTGGTGTTTCAAAGTAAACCTCCACATCAAAATCTGGAGAGAGAGTCAAATCTAAGAGTTACAGTGGAGATCAGGTTGAGATGTGGAGCAGAAGCTGCTGGAGCCATTAACTGATAAAAACACTTCAATGACATTGTTGACAAATTACCAGAGGCTAAAGGTAGCCTACCATAAAGGAGAAAAACTACTGGAGGGCAAAAGTATGGTGAGTTCCAGGTAGAATTGCATTAGCTGAAAATTATAGAGTTGAAAAGAGCAACAGCTTAAACAAGATAAGTTATTTCTTCTCTGGGAAGAAAGTTTTTAAGTATATGGCAATTACTTTGCCTTTATGATTTGGAAGATCCAACATGGTGGGATCTATACCCAAGTAAATAGGATGTAGGTACAAACAAAGAAGTGGGACCCAGTTCTTGCTGCAGCTCTCTTAAAATTCATTCATGGAAACTGCCTCCTGACTTTTCACTTATATCTCATCTATATAAAATTTAATCATATAATCACACTTAGCTTTAAGCGATGTTGAGTAATATCATCTCTATTTTGGACAGTAATTGCATATCTAAAATTATGGAGAGCCGGGCGTGGTGGCGCACGCTTGTAATCCCAGTACTTGGGAGGCGGAGACCGAAGGATCCAGGTTAGCGGCCAGCCTCAGCTATTTAGTGAGGCCCTCCGCAACTTCATGAGACCCGGTTTCAGAATAAAGTACAAAACATTGGGCCGGGGGTGTAGCTCGGAGGTAGAACGCCCCTGGGTTCAATCCCTGGTCCCGCAAAAATAAAATAAAATAAAATAAAATAAAATAAAATAAAATAAAATAAAATAAAATAAAATAAAAAAATAAAATAATAAAATAAAATAAAATAAAATAATGGAGAAAGGAGAACTATTGCTGAAAAAATTTTCTTATCTCCATAATTTCACTAATATGCTGCTACATAAATGTGTGTGTGTGTGTGTATGTGTGTGTGCATGTGTGTAGACATTCTCATACAAAACGAAGAAAAAAGTAGCAAGTCTGAATCCATTCATATTTTCCTATAATTTGCTTTCAGAACTTACATACCAATCATTGACTTCTTCCCGATTACTACCCATTTACCAGGCTCTTCAAGTTGTTATTTAATTCTTTATGTAATGAGTTTCCTTTTAATCAAAATTGTACAGATCTTAAAGTTGGGTGCTCACAAGCATACCTGTTTTTGTATTCCTAGCACATCTGTCATAGACCCAAGTACACAAAAGTCACTTAGTAACATATGTGCATATAAACATATATGCCTATAAACATATATGCATATAAACCTATATATATATGACACTATATTAAGCATATGTTAGTATATAATATGTGTGCAGTGATGAATACAGATAGGCATTTTAGTCCATTATATGAAGTATGTACTTTTCAGTAACTGTTCAATAACTTAGAATTTAGTGAGCATAAACTCTTACTCTACTCCTTGGTCTGCAAAAAGTGAAGAAATAAAATACTAAAACTATTCAGTTATAACTTCTGCTTCTAATGAAGATAAAGAAATAGGAACCAGATTTATTCTCCTAGCTGAAACTACCAAAAAAGGGGCAAAATGTGTGGAACAATGGTTTGCAAGTTACCAGATATAAGTCTTTGAAAGGGATTTGCTCTTGAGAAATGGGAAACAAAGAAGCTGAGCAATATGATTGTCCAAGTTGCTTACTTGAAAGACTCCCAGGCCACAGTGCTGGGAGAAAATGCAGACATGGCCTAGTAGATCCTTTGAGTTAAGAAGACAAAGGAGTCTGGTTATAACAGGAGGTTGAAAGTTGGCAGGACTGAGTAACACAAATCAAAGACTGTTCAAGGAGAAAAGTCTCCAGAGAACTGCAGAGGATTCTCTCCCGTGTTCAGCTGAATACCAATGAGCACATGTGTGAAGAAACTATTAAAGGACAAGGAAAGAACAAAGAGAAAGGACTAAAATAACAGTGTCCAAAACCTACACAAAGGCTGAGAGCAGTGCTACTGCCCACCGGCCAAACTATAAACAAAAAGTGTTTACTTCAGTAGTGGGGAGTAATTTTTTTTTTAGACAGAGTTCTGCCCCATTCCAATGAAAATAAATTATAAAAGCAACTCATGGAAAGATAAGAAGTATTTCCATGTAACATTCTTTCATTTCAGAATAAAATTCAAGAATATTTATAGGAATATAAAAATACCACCCAGAAAAGTCAAATTTATATCTGGGATTTAATAACATTGATCAGTCATGAAACAAAAGGAAAAAATATTACCCAACAAGGAGACAATTAATTGAAGCCAACCAAGAACTGGCACAGATATTAGAATTAGCATGCAAGACAATAAGAACTTAATTGTGATTATATCCCATATGTTGGAAAGCTATTTAGAGACTTGGAAGGTATAAAAAAAGAGCCAAAACAAACTTTTAGAAATAAAAAGTACACCATCTGAAATGAAAAATATAATGGCTTGGATTAATAGCAGTCTAGACAATGGCTTGGAATAATTTCAAACTAATTCTGTAAAAGAAATATTAATAAATTTGAAGACATAGCAATAAAAACTATCCCAAAGAAAATTTGTATATAAAAATAAAATTAAAGAAGGAAAATTAAAATGTCATCAATGAGCCATAAAAACCATTGAGTGGACTAATAAAAATGTAACTAATGTCCTCTAAAGAAAGGAGAGAGTATGGTGTAGATTGTTTTACCATCTAGACTTGGTAAGAATGGAATTTCCATTGATGTGAGACTTCTACTTTTAAAACTAAGAATATCCTAATAAAATTGTGATTCATTAGTCCTTATGACTGAGGATAATAGGATGAAGGGAGCAAACATTTTTTAAAAAGAAATAATAGCAGGAAATTTTTTAAATTAGATAAGTATTAACTTGTAGATCCCAAAAGCTTAACAGATTCCCAAAACAAGATATATGAAGAAAACAAACTCAATTCACATCATAATCAAACTACTCAAACTCAATAATAAAAATAAAATATAAAAACAGTAAGTTAATACAAGATATATTGTGCACAAAGGAGGAAAACCCAAGGAGGCAGATTTCTTGTTGGTAATAATGCAACAAAGAAAATGTAATCATTTCATTTTGAAATACTAAAAGAAAAAAAAATGAAACAAAAATTATCAAGTATTGCAATTTGAATAAAAACCAAGTGTTATGTATATAAGAATGCAAGTGTTCATGTCACATGGCCCTATCTTCCCAAAGTCATATCATACTACTACCACTTCCTGTATGTCTTTTGGCTCAGTCTCTCATTGCATTTTTAGAGCCTTGCATTAGATATAATGTATTCCTTAAATGCCTTTCTCCAAGATTTCCCCAATATTAGATTTCTCTCCTCTTTCAGATCTCAGCTCAATTATTGTTTTACAAAGAAATAACCTCCAAGTTCCCTGTAGAAGTTTTACCCTCACCCACCTCTTTTCACTACCCTATTCTATTTCATATATATTTCTACTATTTATATTTTTATTTTTATTTATTTTTTTGCAGTACTGGGGATTGAACCCCCACCTCTTTTCACTACCCTATTCTATTTCATATATATTTCTACTATTTATATTTTTATTTTTATTTATTTTTTTGCAGTACTGGGGATTGAACCCAGGGGCATTCTACCTCGGAGCTACACCCCCAGTCCTATTTTTTATTCCTTATGTTGAAACAGGGTCTCACTAAGTTGCGGAGGGCCACACTAAGTAGCTGACTGGCAACGATCCCAAATCCTCCTGTCTCAGCCTCCCAAGTACTGGGATTACAAGCGTGCACCACCATGCCCGGCTTATTCCTACTTTTTATTTGAATATTATTTTTAGTTTCATTGCCAACTTTTTAACATCTCTCATGTGAACATACCAAAAGAGTAAGGTCTCACCTATCTTATACCTACAATATATAATTAAACAAGAAAAACTGAAAGCAAGTTTGATTTTAAGAGTCTGACTGATAGAAAAATAGTCACAAATCTGAGAAAATCAGTACACATATACAGAGATGACTATAACTCATATTGCTGGAGGTACTTATTACTAAGAAAACCAAACAAAGCAAAATGCAGTTAAAGAACATAAAGAATTGTGGAAGAAAGTCACATTTTAAAAAAATGAATCCACACATTTCAAGTAAAACATATGTATGTACCTAAATATGTGTACATACATGGTCATTCCTTAAAAGTCCCAGCATAATACTCGGGGCTTTAGCCTTCAGAAACAAAAGCATGATGTCTTACATAACAAGCATTGTCTTCTCTGATACATGTTTTATGTCATTTAGACATATATAAAATATATTTTAAATGTATTGGAATGGAATGAATTGATTGAGGCTGAAAGTGTATTTGCATTATAAATCTTGGAAATTTAAGTAGGTACCAAAAGGCTAAAGGTCTATAATTAATTTAATTTTGCACGTGTAGGATATTAAATTTTAAAAATACGCTATCACCGTGCATCTCTATTAAATTACTTTCATGCATACACACACGTGTGATCTATTGTTTTAGTTCTTACTGAATAACTTTAAACCTCTGTTTTTTCAGAGAAAAAGACAGAGGTTTATTTAGGAAAGTGGGGGATACACACGTTCAAGGGAAAATGCGGGCCATCTCAAGAGAGAGAGAGAATCTTTGGGGTCTCACAGTAAACCTCTCATCTGAGCTGAAGAGCCTAAGGAAATGATTATGTGTGTACCAGGCTGTACTCATTATTGATAGTTTTCAAAATAAAAAATGTTAAAAATAAAATTCAAAGAAGTGATAGTGTGATTTTGGAACTATGTTATACATTTGAATTTTTCTGGAGGAGAAAGCATAGTAAATTATCTGGATATAAAATGAAACAAAGTATTTGTCATTGCAAGTAGGTCTTAACTGAAACCGAAATTTAATTAAAAGGACACAAAAACAGCAACCAGGTTCTTAATGAAATCCTGGTGATTTTATGCATAATCAAAGATAAAGGAGAGGGCAAAATTACAAGTGCTTTTATTTAAGTATAAACATTATATCCTAGGCATGCAAATAGAGCTAAATCGTTCAGTTAAACCTGAATCAAGAATTATTTATGAAGTGAATTTCTTTAATTCTTTCTTTTACTGTCACTCAAGTAGATGTTATGATTGAATTCTGGTTCAGTATAAAGTAGTTTTTATTTTATTAAACTGAGACATTCCAGTAGAGTTATAGAGACAAAGCTTCTGCAGTCTTACATGAATGAATGTGGTTATCTGATAGAAATCCAAAATTTGATGCTATTGAAATAAAGGCAAAATAATTCAGATGCATACCTGATTGAAAAACTTCAGTTTTTTAAAGTTATGTGGTATCTTTGATTACTGGCACTGGGAAAAATCAAGAAGTTTAAAATAGTAGTCAATAAATAAATATTTCTGAGACTTATATGAAAACTTACTTTATAAAGTAGAGAAGAAACCACCTGCAAGTTATTTACACGTTTGTCTATGAATTTCAATGCTAAGATATTCTGAAAAAATATGATTCAATTGTTCAAACAGATAGAATTGTTTTTTACTTTTGTAAAATAGCTATATTAAATATAATATTATTTCTAAACAATAAAGGACTGGACAAATAAAAGATGATAATAAAATATCAAAAAATAATTTATAGTTAAATGTAAAATAAAAAATACTGAAGAACTAAAGGAGTGTAATTTATTCTAGCACCAGAGTAATATAATAGAGTACTTTAAAATTATAAAAATAAATGACTCAAGTGAATTTCCCAGAAACAAAGTTCTTGACATTATGTAATATGTTTTATGAGCAACACTTAAATAAAAAAGTGATTAATGATAAGAGGAAAATACATGACAAGAAATTGTTCATGGTGACATTTAAAAACTGATGAAAATAATAATGATGAAACATGAGAATTTCAGTGTTGCCAACTATTTTTTTTAAGGAAACAAAAATGTAGTGTGAAAAATGGAAGGCTTTCTTTAAGCAGTACTTTTGGGTTGTTTGTTTGTTCATTTGTTTTGTTTTTAATTTTTCAGATTGATTTTTTTTCTAGAAGTATTCAATTTGTTCCAGAAGTGTTAACTGTGTGATCTAATAGGTAAATTGGGATTATTCTAATTGAGACAAGGACATTTGATGATTTGTAGGAAGAAAAAATACTTTGTATTTATGTAATTGTTAAGAATCTGAGACAAATTGAGAAAACCATCAAACACAAAGATGACAAAAAAGCTTTCATTTTGAACAACTAGTGATGTCTTACTAATGTACTTTGAGAATAGAAATTGGTGTATGGATAGACATTTCATAAAACCTATTGAATCTAATCTTGACATATCTGGATGGGTTCCCACAATGAAACAGTACATATTCATTAGCTGAAGAAATTAAGAGTATTTCATGTTTGTTTTTTAGTTGTTTCATTTCTAATTCTCATTTTTCCTCTTCCCCCCTTTTTCTCTCTCTCTCTTTTCCCCTGAGAATGACCTAACAATGAAAAGGTCAAAATTTAAAAAAAAAAGAAAAGAAAGAAACGAGAAGGAAATAAATGTTTTCTGCCCAGAATTTTGATACATAATTCATCATATTATATTTAAAATAGTGGATATATATATCTATATATATATAGATATATATATAGATAGATAGATATAATTACATCAAATATTTTTCCTCAATGAGGAATTTATGGATTTTAAGATTAAGGTAAAAATCCACCCATGAACATGTACTAACTCATCTATAGTTTTTTTCATTATATCAGAGTACTTCATGATTAGCATAGCTTAAAATAATTGATATTTTTGTCTTAGTAATACTAAAATTTATTGATACTATAATGTTTGAAAAATTATTGAAATTATGTTAAAATGCACTCATTATATACACCCAAATCACACAATAATGGAGTGTGTGAAAATAAAACACCATGTCTTCCCACAATAATGAAATATTTTCTGAAGAATTTTTGACATCTTGTCTTATATGTATATCTTTGCATATCTAGACTGAGAATCCCTATTTTTATCACACAAAAAATATTAACTCCATATATATTGTTTTCTTAATGTAACAATATATAAAACCTACTTCTATGACAATGTATGTAGAATAAGCTTTCTCAGCAATTTCATTGCATAAATCAAAATAATTAGTTGTGTGTGTGTGTCTGTGTGTGTGTGTGTTGAACCCAGGGGCATTCTATCTCTGAGCTACATCCCCAGCCATATTTTATTTCTAATTTTGAAGCAGGGTCTCACTAAGTTGCAGAGGGACTCAGTAAGTTGCTAAGGCTGGCTTCAAACCTGTGATCCTCCTGTCTCAGCCTCCCAAGTATTGCGATTACAAGTGTGTACCACCACGCCTGGCTCTTTTTCATATTTTTTGTTGAATGTGTTGATTTAAGTTTTTGAAAATATTCAATTATTATATTTTCAACATTCATAAGATCTGTAAGAAAATCATCCCTTTCATCGTTGACATGGTAATTTCCCTTCTTTTCTTCCTTCCATTCTTCCTTCCATCTTTCCTCCATCTCTCTCTTTTCTTTCCCTTTTAATTTGTCTCTCCAGTTTCATCAATTTTATTAATATCAGAAAGAACATCATTTTGATTCATTGATGTCTAATTTTCTATTTTCTATTTTACCAATCTTTGCTGTTTTATTTATTTTTTCACTTTGTTTTGGATTTAATTTTCACTGATTTTTTTTTAGTTATTTAAGCTGGAGCTTAAGTAAATAATTTGAGACCTTTCTTAAAATATAATTTTCTACTAACCATTGCTTTACCTATACTACACATATTTTTGATAGTTTATATTTTTTATTTTAATTCAGTGGAAAATATTTTCTAATCTCCCATATGATTTACTTTTATACCATTGAATAATTTGGAAGTTTTTCTTACCATTCAAATACCACAAAATTTATAGATATGTTTATCTTATTAATTTTTAATAAAATTTACCTTTTGTATTACTAAATGTACTGAAATATGTTTATGTTTTGGAATGGGGGTATTTAAGCAAATGTTTCATATTTATTTAAGCAATGTCTCTTGGGTGGAATGCTTGACAGATATCAAGTTGACTGATAATTTTGTTAAAATCAATTATACTTTTCCTAATTTTCCTTTTGCTTATCATATCAAGTGGATGGTTGAAATCTCCAAAATAGAAATAGTCTATTCTATAGTTTTACTAATTTTTGCCTTATGCACTTTAAAGTTTTCTTACTAGATATGTTTATGTTACTTTCATATCATATCTATTGAATTAACACCTTTATCATTATGATATGATTCTCTATTTCTGGTAAAATTCTTTGACTTGAAATCAACTTTTTCCAATTCTAATAGGGCTAAATGAGCAATGTGTGCATGTATGATGCTGTTACCCTGATGTGTATCAAAATGTATAATTACAATGCACCAATAAATGAATATAAAAAATAATATAGCCATGCCAGCTTCCATTAAGTTAATAGTTCTACCATTTGTCTTTAAGCATTATTTTCTTATAGATGTTATATAATTTATTTCTATATTAGTACCATCTTTTAATGGAGTGCTTAATTTGTTTACAGTTAATGTAATTATTGATTATGTTGGATTTAAATCTACCTGTTTTTCTTCCCCTATGTTACATCTGTTTACACTCTTTTCTATGTTTGGATTAATTATTTTCACATATTTTATCTCCATTCATGACTATATATCCATGGAGGGAAATTATGGCAAAGAAGATTTCTCTTTGCTACAAACAAACAAACAAAACATAAGAATGGAGTGTTATAGGTAAAATGTCTCCTACATTTTTTTGGTACTGGGGATTGAACCTAAGGACATTCTACCTCTAAGCTAAACTCTAAGCCGTATTTTATTTTTCATTTTGAAACAGGATCTCACTAAGTTGCTGAGGCTGGCCCTGAACCTGCAATCTTCCTGTCTCAGCCTCTCAGGGACTGGGATTATAGACATATACCATCATATCTGGCTCTTCCTATACTTTTCTATGTAGTCATCCTAAGTATTTGAACTCCACTGGATTGCTGCAACCTATTAAATGCAGTCTCAAGCTCTCCTGGAGCTACTTTCCTCTTGGGTTAATTCATTGCTTTGTTTAAGGGACAAAGGGTGGGACTCGTCTGCCATTTTGATGATGTCACATTTTAAAGTTGTTCCTTTAAGAGAGCTATAATTATGTGCCTCCACCTCTAATGTGTAATAGCAATAACCAATCATTACTTTTAGGACACATGGCAAAGTAGTGGGAATCTTCTGCTGGATTTATGGTCTGGTTACTTTGGAGCAAAGGTTTTATCTTTTCCTTTGTTTTTATTTCAAACTTTAATCTTTTTCTTATGAAAGACATTTCTTGTACCAATAGCAACTGAAAAAAATGCCTCACTATAACTATGGTGGTAAATTATGTATAGTTTTCTAGCATATCTGGAATCTTTCAACAGTGTAAGATTGTTTATTGAGTCTATCAAGTACGAACCTTTGCTCATGAGTCAGGTGAGTTATAGGTTTGAGGGCCTGGCATATTTACTATCAAGGAGGACTTAGCCTTCTCTGCTTTCAACTCTGAGCAAAGCAGCCGGTCTTTGAGGAAGAGTTCTTAGGGGGCTACCTGCTATCAGTAGTGTGGGCAGCAGCAAGCCTCATGTCATCAGGCACATAACTCTTAATTACAGAAAAAAAATCATCAAGGAGTTAAAATCTACAGGGAAATTAAAAGACCTGTAGCAGAAAGCCCTGATAGGGAGATCTGCTTTACACAAATTATGTTGACTTATATTACCAAAGCAGTCCCAATGATTTGGAGAGTCTGTCTGTTTTGCAATGCAGACTAGTTGTAACTATATAGTTCATTACCTTAAAAGATATAGATGTGTTCAAATTGAAAGAATGCAAAAAGCACCTGACTGAGAGACTAAAAAATAATGGTGGATCCACCTATTTAAATTAGACTGTGAATCTCTTGAAAAAAAGGAATATTTATGTACACACTTTCTCTTAACATAACTTTTTTTTCAAGTTCTCCTTATCTAGTATTCTGGAATCTTTAGAAGTAAACTTTACCCCATCAATTAAGATAGTAGTTTCCATTTGGTAGCAAAAGGGCATGGTAAAAAAATGTTTTGTATTAAAATTATTTAAAAAGTGAAAAATTAGTGGCATTTTAAAATGCATAATTTTCATGATATCAAGTTTAATTCTGTGGGCACAAACATTGTTGATCACATTTGGCATACCATGACATATGTGTAAGTCTAACTAGCAGTTTCCTCATTAAAAATTATATATACATATACATATCACACTTATGTATGATAAGATCGCACTATTGGGTAGGAGAAAGATCAGGTAGCATGAACCACAGGATGAAGAGCTAGAAAGAATGTGAAATTTAGTACTAGAAGTTTCACAGGCTAACATTGACAAAACAAATTGTCACAGTGTTTACATAAGACATCAGGTAATTAAAGGGCTCTTTGGAAGCCAGGTGGGGTGGTGCAGGTTTATAATCCCAGTACTTGAGAGACTGAGACAGGAGGATCACTGGTTCACTGTCAGCCTGAGCAATGTAGTGAGGCCCTCTGCAATGTAGTGACACCCTGTTGCCAAAAAAAAAAAAAAAAAAATAGGGCTGGGGCTGGGAGATAGCTCAGAGGTAGAATGCCCCTGAGTTCAAGCCCCAATACCAAAAAACAAACAAACAAAAAAATAAGCTCTTTGGAATTTGTGGTCACGTTACTAGCAAACTGTTTCAGGCATCAAAGGGATCATTAGTCAATTGCACCCACAATGAAAAGCTGAGCTCCTTATATTCATACAGTATCAACTGTGAAAAATACAGAAATGATTGAAGTGGAAGAGTCAGCTAGTTAAAAACTGATAAAATCAAGTCCTGAATTTATGTCTTAGTGTCAATAGACAGGCAACACCACCAGCCTGCTTACAGAAAATTGACTTGGCCCCTTGCCTCAGCACTAAGGAAAGAATATGCAAATGAAGAACAGAGCAACTATTGAGAGTGAAGTTTTGGGAAATAGTGGTGGCATCGGGTTGGAAGGGAATATTCTAAAATACTTTCTAAAATGTTCTTCCAATGTCCACTTAGTGTCCCACTAACCCTTAAGTGCCAGCACATTTTACTGCACAATCATCAACAGCTTCAAAGCACTATATACACACTTTTGTTTTTCAAGGTCAGAATGCTTTTTAATAACCCAACCAACACACACACACATGTAGTCAACAGCATTATATCTAGAAAAAAAGTAAGCCCTAGTAACATAGATATTTGTTAAATGAATTAAAATAAATGGGTTTTAAATTTGAAAATTTTGACAAGTAATAAGTTTAAATGTCTAGTCAATTTTTATAACCTACATAAATATTTGTTGTGGGAAAACATCTCTTCAACTATTTTTCTAAAAACACTATGCTTACTCCCCTTAAGATACTACCTTTCAAGTATGTATTTACAAATAGTGAAGATAGTGTGTCCATATTCATATTGTTAATTTTTGCTAATCATCTGCAACTAAAGAATATAAAATTGGAGTTTGACAATTTCTGAGACTTCATATGGGTATACATATACTTGCAGCCATGTTGTATGTTCTAAATTCCAAAAGATGATAATATTGACTAATTCCTTTTTTTTTATAAGAGCAAAAACAGGGCTAGTCATAGACATTTATTCAGTTAAAAGATGAATCGTGTGACCTATCACTTTGATCTCTGATTCACCTTTCTTTACTCATTGCAATGAGTAAGGAAAGGTTAATATGTCTTTTTCATTTATTTTCTTCCAGGAGTCATGTGGTAATAGGGATAAAAAGAAATGTTTGATGTCTGTTAAATGAAACTGTGGAACTAAGAATAGGCAGGGGGCTGTAACAGGAAGAAATTTCTCTAAATTTCAAAGGAGTAGGATTGAACATATACTGAAAGCTGGCAAAGAAAAGAACCTTAAATGAACATAAATGTATTATTCAATTAAAGTAAAATGAAAAAAGACAGGCTTTGTGATTGAAAGTTAGGCATCTTTTTATATATTAAGTGGCTATATGTATTTCCTACCTTTTGAAATGTATGGTTGGATCCCTCATCCATTTTCCTCTCTAGTTCTTTAGGCTGCTTTTGTTGATTTGGGGAAATTATGTTATTTTTGACATAAATCTTTTGATGGTTATGCCTATTTAAATATCTTTCCCAGCTTATAACATATACCTTTATTCTCTTTAAGTGTGCTTTATTTTAATATGGTCAAATATCAAACTTTTCTTTAACATTTTAGTAATGGAATCTTTTCTTACATCAATTCTAAAAATTATTCACCTATGTTTCCTGAGAGTTTTATTGTTTTTGCCAAACAAAATTAGAATCCATCTGGATTTGAATTTATATATTTCTGTATCTCTATTTATGTATCTATATATCTTGGGAGTAAAATTCTGAAGAGTAAAACTGATAAGACATATTAGTATTTAGTTCAAAAGGTATTTTGGAAATAGAGTTAATCTGAGGGGGGAAAACAGCTTTCACCATAAAATAAATACAGTCTAAGGATAGCAAAAGTTGGATTAAGACCAACTGGTGTTTAGAAGACATAACGAAAAGGAAACAGTTGGTTCTTTGTATAATTTTGATCACAGAAACATATTTTGGCACACTTGGAGAAAATCCATCAGCTTTAGAGTAACTACAAAGAAGAAAGTACACAGGATTCCAGGATGGGCTATGCAGTCTCCTAACTCAAGCTGCACTGCCAACATGACATGCAAAGAGAGACGCTTGTAGCACCTTGCCACTGAGCACCCCAGAGGGACAAGCTAAAAATGCAAGTGCAGCCAAAAGACAGTTTTAGACTTTTTATAAATGTATACTTCCAGACATGAGTGTTTTTGAAATTTGGGGGGCTCTGTAATGCAATTGGTTTTCCTGTTGACCTTTACAATATCGGTGGCATTAATAAATCATGTCATTGTATACCAAATTTATTTCACTTCTAATCAATTACTCAGTATGGATATATGAAGAAAGCATGATGGGACCAAGACAGGGTTCACTCTACTGGTATCCTGGGTAGGCGAAGGGGAGGAGAGAGAAAGTGCTCACTGTGTTAGCAGGTGCTCAGATTCTTCCTCCGGCGCTCCCCTTGGGCGCATGCCTGCCCAACGGCTAAGGGTTATTGCAGAGTCAACTTTTCTCACTGCCTCTATTTTTAAGTCCCTTTCCATTCCAAATTATTTAAGCAAAACTGTCAGACTGGAGTGCAGGTAAGGGTAAAAGAAACTACAAGGAAGGAAAGTAGCATAGAGTCTGGTCTTGTTTGTTCAATACCCTTAGTTATTAATATTTATATTGCAATGTAATATTAAATATAATTTCAAGTAAGTTTATTAACTTAAGGGCAGCCTTGGCCATAACAACATGGACATGTGTTCAAGTGAGAGGGAACGTAGGATAATGGCCACTAGAATGGACTCTGGAATCCCACTGCTCACTGGTGAGCTTGATGAGCTACACAGGTTAACTAAATCCCTTGGCCTCAGGCTTCAGAGCTATAGGATGGAAGGATGATGAAACCCTCTTCAGAGATCAAATGAGTGGATAGATGTAAAACACTTGGGGAAGCGTCTGGAATTTAATATATACCAGTAATTATTATTAGAATATACAAAAGTATAAGAGGAAAACAAAAGGAGAAAATTTTGGTGAGTCTACTAAAATTAAGGGAAGGAAAAGAAGAAAATGGTCAGAGGGATCTTACATAAGGAGGCAATATTCAGTCACAATATATTTGTACCACAATGAATATGAATATTTATGTTCCTATCATTTATTCACCTATTTATTTTTTATTTGTTTTAAAAATATTATACATACTTGTTATTGCCAGATATGAACATTCTAAGTGGTATCTTATGAAACTTACTATTTTATACAGAAAAATTACTCATCATCATGGATTTTTCTAATGTAATGGAGGAGACAGAACTGTGCTGCCAAATACAATAACCACCAACTGTATGTGGATACTTACTTTTATATTGAAATGAATTAAAATGAAATAAAATTAGTAACTTGGATCTGTAGTCTCACTAGGTGTGTGTGTGTGTGTGTGTGTGTGTGTGTGTGTGTGTGTGTTGCTCTGGATTGAACCCAGGGGATTCTACCTCAGAACTACACTCCAGCTCTATTCTATTTTTTATTTGGAAACAGGGCCTCTCTAAGTTGCTAAGAACCTTGTTAAGTTGCTGAAGCTGGCTTTGAACCTGTGATCCTCCTGTCTCTGCCTCCCAAGTACTGGGATTACAGACATGCACCACCAACTATATACATTTTAAGACCTCAATGGATATATGGAGTTAGTGGCTATTGTATTAGATAGTGCAAGACATTTCAATTATTGCAAAACTCTCTTTGACAATGCTAATATAGAAGTAAACTATGACAAAGAGGAAATTTGACTACTGTGGGAGGTGAGGGAAATAAGAGAGGGCAGTGTAATAGAATGTGACTGGAAATTAAAAGGAAGGGGGGCAGGCACAGTGACAGACAGAGAGGTCACAGGATACTTCTGTGAGAAGAGCATATACAGGCTGAAATCTCAATGATTTCACCAAGCCAACGAAGTCACCAGCCTGTGGAAATTCATCTCAGGAAGAGGTAATACCATGCACAAATTCTGGATATAGAATTCAAAGAAACTGGCAATGAAAATGTGGTTTAAAAACATGGGCACAGTAAGAGAAGGAAAGTGTTAAGAAATGATGTTAGCTAGGGAGGGAGTAGATGGATCAGTTGGGGCCAGGTTAAGCCAGGTTATGGAATTTGGATCTAATTCTGATGTGAAGCCATTAAAGGTTTTTAGGTGATAAAAGTGAACACAAATAAATAAATGAACAAATAAACATTCAAACTGAATTTTTTGTTTGTTTGTTTCTTGGTACTGGAGATTGAACCTAGGGGCATTCTACCTCTGAGCTACATCCCCAGCACTATTTTTTTAGTTTTTGTTTTGAAACAGGGTCTCACTACATTGCTGACAGCCTTACTAAGAAAACTGAATTTTTAAAAATCAAAATTCTGCTGGGCAAGGTGGTGCGGGACTGTAATACCAATACTTGGGAGAGTGAACAGAAGGATCACAAGTTTGAGGTCATCGGTGCACGGTAACTTACTTGAGACCCTGTTTCAAAATAAAAAATAACTGGATCATATGGTAGATCCATTCCCACTTTTCTAAGGAATCCCTACACTGATCTATAGTGGCTGCACTAATTTGCAATCCCACCAACAGTGTAGAAGAGTTCTTATTTCTCTACATTCTCACCAGCATTTTTTGTTGTTTGACTTCTTGATGATTGCATTTCTGATTGGGGTTAGATGGAATCTCAGTGTAGTTTTGATTTGCATCGCCCTGATTGCTAATGATGTTGAACATTTTTTCATGTGTTTATTGGTCATTTGTATCTCTTCTTTTGTGAAGTGTCTATTTAGTTCAGTGGCCCATTTCTTGATTGGGTAATTTTTTTAGTGTTAAGTCTTTTAAGTACTTTGTATATTCTAGATATTAGACCTGGAGAACATTATATTAAGTGAGATTTTCCTGTCACAGAAAGTGAAAGGTGATGTATTTTCTTTCATATCCAGAAGCTAGGGAAGAATCTGGATACAAGAGAGACTTTAGAAAATGGAAGAGAAACCCCAGTGGAGCAAGGTAGGTGGTCTAGGGGAGGGTGAGGAGTGGGGAGGGAGAAATTAATGAAGGAAACACTTCCACCGACATTATGTACATATGTGAGATTACCAATACCAATCTCAATATCATGTATGGGGAAGGAGGGAGTGGGGAGGGAGCCAGGGGAAAGCTGACCAAGTGAGCTTGTATGTCACTGTTACTATGAACTTCATTATGATGTGAGACTATAATGAACCAATAAATGTATAAAAATGAATAAAAATTTAAAAATAAATAAAACAGAAATGGGTGTGGCTCAAAGGTAGAATGCCCCTAGTTCAATCCACATTTAACCCCCTCCTCCATATACACAGAAATCAAAATTATAAAACTAAGAAAAAGGCACTGGTAGCAATATTTTAAGATGTATTGAAAACCAAAGCAATAATTATAAAGGGCAATATTTCATAATGATTAATATATAATACACAAGCCATCAGATTTATCCTAAAATGTTTCAACTATAAAGCTTTGTTGAGTATTGCAAAGATAATTATTTGGAATATTAGAATTCAACATACTCATAATCATCACGAGGTGCCTCAGAATATGATAGCATGTGGAAACAGAATTTTTGAGGAGTAATTAAAATGAACTCAGGTCAAAAGGGTAAGTCCAAATCCAATCTAACTTAAACTCTTATGAGTAAGGAGATTAGGACAGAGCAGGCACCGGAAGGATGAGCATGTGAGGACACAGAAAGAAGGCCACCTACCAGCCAAGGAAAGAGACCTCAAAAGAAATGTTTAAGGTACTGGTAGTTATCATCTATTATGTAAATTATGAATGGTTTAACAAAAGGTTTGTTTTTGTAGAGATGTTAAAAGAGAATCCTAGAAATAAACATAAATGTTATCTAATTACTATAGCCTTAAAGATAAAAATCCTTGTTGAGGTTGAAAAACTGATAGATTACATAGTCTTAGGCATTAACATGTTTGTGGGAAGAATATAGCAGACATATGTAGTATGATTTGAGTGAATATTCTCACTTAAGAGTTGTAGGCTCTATTAACTGAGTCACGCTGCATAGGAGTTTAGAACCCAGCTTTTTTTTTTTTTTTTTTTTTTTTTGC
>PVJS01002494.1:0-53542 GCA_004027185.1 Glis glis | reverse complement strand
ATAGGTTATCAAAGCCTTTGCCACGATTGCGCAAGTTTTTCCTGATATATATAGGAAGCTTGGTGAGGCATGTTAAGTTACAGTTTGTACAACTTCATCTCATTTGTATTCCAGTGGCTTTTTCCCCCCAAACAATATATATACACATTTGGGGTTTTTTTATAGGCAATAAAAATCACCTGAAGTCAGTCCCATTTGTCAAAAAGTAATAATTTCTTGATAATTGTGTAGTAATGTTTTTAGAAATCCAGAAGTTACTTTAAAGCTGAATTTACAGTTAATGATTTCTGTGTTAATATTGAGTAGCATGAATTCTTCATTGGGAAATTGAGTAGCTTACCACTGGTAGCTATAAAATTCTGTCAAAAATGAAATTATTTCTTTCTAATGATACACAATTAGTTCTTGAATAGTCTACTAGATTAAGATTTGTGTGTTTTAGTTTCATAAAGTGCCTGTTTGGGATGGTGATAGGCATTTTAAGTGAATTTAGGGAAAACAAAGTTATTATTTACAGAAATGTCAATCTCAGAGGGTCCACCCCTACTTCATAGAGCTAAATGGGTTACATGTTTTATCTGAAAGTTTCCAGTTCCACTGTCTTGTGCTTTCATGTTAAAAATACTTTCCCATTGTTTTCTTTGAGTGCCAATTTCTTACTAGTACTATTTCTTAATGTAACATGCTTACCTGAAATGTATTTTAAGTATTTTTGTATCATGTAAATGGAAACATGCACGTTTTTGTACATTTTGCTTTTTGTGGGACACATGCAGTGTGATCCAGTCGTTTTCCATCATTTGGTTGCGCTGACCTAGGAATGTTGGTCGTACCAAACATTAAATTTAAAAATGACCACTCTTAAAACTAACTTTTAAATATTTATAGGAATATGTGCTGTGATCTGAAATTTGTAATATTTCTGTCATGAACTGTACTGCTCCTAATTATTATAATGTAATAAAATAGTTATGGTGACCATGAAAAAAAAAGAAATCAATTTCACTAACACCTTGATCTTAGACCTCAAACTTCCTGAACTGTGAGAAAGTAAACTTGTTTTGTTTAAGCTATATACTATGTGGAACTTAGTTATGACAACCCAAGCAAATTTACACAGATCTTGAACATGCTTGAATTTTAAAAGTTTTATCTTCTCTTATTAACTTAAGCCATAAAAATCTTTATTATACATAGATTTTAATAAAAATATGAGTTATCAGAAATATATATATATATATCCTAAAAGTCAGCAATGGCAAAAAATCTTAACACCTCTTTGTTTTTAATTAATAGTAGGAACCATTATCTTGAAATAAATATAAATTTTAAATTGTCCATGCCCATTTTTTGTGGTCTTTTTTTTTTTTGCGGTTGCGGGAATTGAACCCAGGGGTGTTCTACTTCCAAGCTACACCCCCAGCCCTATTTTTTCTTTTATACTTTATTTTTGAAACCGGGTCTCACGAAGTTGCGGAGGGCCTCACTAAGTAGCTGAGGCTGGCCGCGAACCCTGATCCTCCGGTCTCAGCCTCCCAAGTACTAGGATTACAAGGGTGCACCACCACGCCCGGCTCCATGCCCATTTTTTGTTTGAATATCCAGATGAACGGAATAAGGTTTGATGATTGTTCAACTGTTACTTCTTAACACTGGGATTCTTGGTATAACCCTTATGAGTACTCCACTATTTTCACCCACACTTAAAGTACCTTGAATCTCTTAGATTAGAAGGACATATTTTGTCTTTCCTTGTAAGCACAAAATTTGTGACAGACTTAATAATAGGTATTTGAAGCTATAATTCAGCAATCCTATGAGCTATATGCATGTGAATTCATATTTACAAATGAAACTCAGAAATATTATATCATTTCATTAAACATAGTTTATAATTAATAAGTTTTAAATGAAAACAAAGTCCATATTACTCCAGAGCTCGTTTTTATTATAATGCTTTCACCCTTTTAAAAATTAATGCATTTATTTTTAAATGATAAGTAAAAATTATACACATTTAGCATACAATGGGATACTTTGATATATTTTATGGGATGGCTAACTCAAGTGATTTCAGTTGTCCCCCTTAGGAAGGCATTTAAATAATAGTCAACTGGTATTATGGAACTTAGTTAATTGGTGTATCTTCAGTAGTAGGTGTTTACTAATAGCTCTTTTACTTTATTCTTCAGACTCTAAGCAGGAATCCATTAAGACCAATTCTAAAGAAATGTGAAATGAGAGAGTGGCATCACCTTGTATAGGAAATATCATCCACAGATCCCTACTATTTGCCTCCATTAAAAATATATTAAAATGCTGTCTTTTCATTCCAGATTTAAGTCATTCATGACTGAATCTGAAATAATATAATTTCACCTGGTATCTACAGTTTAAACCAAGTACATACATGAATTAACAAAATGAAATAAAAATATCGTTACAGACATTCAAAATTGGAAATAAAAAAAGGTCATTGAGAGCTCTATCTTTACCATTCATCTGAATTTTAATGAAGATGTGCCTCCTAAGTTGAAAGAAGCTCATTTATAGCTCAGGTGCCACATCATTAATTAAGTCTTACTTGTAATTCATATGCTAAAAACATTATCATTGTAAAATAAACTGGGAAAGAAAAAAAAGAGAGAGAGAAATGCATACAAGATGACTTCACCTTTTGGTTTTCATGTGAGTAGAGCAAATTACTAAATCTGTAGTTGCCAAAATGTGCACATATTTGTTAATGGAGCAGCTGGTAATGTTGTATACAAGCTGCACTCCAGAAATTAATTGTGAATATTAAGAATAATCTTGACCTGGGTCACAGCTGCACTGATTTATTTTTTCTCCTAGACATTTATCAGGCCTGTTCTTCTTCCATCGAGCTGAAAAGCAGGAAGTCTCAAGAGTTCACGATGAAAAACCCGCCAATGTATTATGAACCTATACAAGTAAGACATCTGTTTAAAACTCCAAGCTTTTGGTCTTTTTATGATTGTAGTATGCCAAATGATGAACACCAGATGAAGCATAAAATTGCTCTGGCTCACCTTCTTTTTGTAGGTAATTAAAAAAAGACTCATCCAAGTTAACAAATTAATCAGAATTTAGAGAGTAAATCTTGTTTGTATTCAAGTGGTAGTGGTAGATCTAATGATAATAGTTACTTGGTATATGAACACAAATTTTGCATGAAGTATATTGCCTTATGGTGGCAATAAAATCAACTTGAAAAAATATTTCTGGAGATTTTTACCTGAGTTATTTTATATTTTTGTTAATGTGTATTTTAAATTTGTTTGCACTTAAATGCAGCACCATTTTTTACAAATAAGAATAGATTTTTTAGAGGTGTATCATTTTAACGGTACTATTTCAAAATAGATTATGCTTGTTCAAGTTGTAAAATTTAGCAATAATTTGACATTTTCTTAATTTCTTCTTGTGTAAAATGAGAATTACTATACAAAGCTGCTGGGATCTTTGTAAGACCCCAAATATTAAGTGTAAAGCATTTGTTGTGTAATAATACCACACATTACAGATACTGTTTGTGAGCAGCATTAGAAAATCATGTTTAAGAGCTTGTTCACTGATTTCCTCAGCTACCTAAATCCTGCCCCACCGTACTTTATTTTTTCTGACCAGTTTTCTCTTTCAACTTCCCACAATTCTTTTATTAAAAAGATTTTTTAATAAAAAAGTTATGGATATATAGACATAGTAAAATGATTACTATAGGGAAGAAAGTAAACATATTCATCATCTCCCATAAGTACACATTTTGTGCATGTGTACATGTGTGAAGATAAACTAGAATATACTCACTTAGCAAAAATCCCAAATACACTATATTAATTACAGTCTTCATGTTGTACCTTTGATCGATAGGTATAACATATCAGTTAACTATCCTTTGACCTACAACTATTTTCTCCCCTTGCCCTACCCTGATAACCACAGCTTTATTTTTTATTTCTGTATTTTGTTTTTCTTTGATAGTTTGTTTCAGATTTCACATGTAAGTGAGATCATGTGATTTGATTTTTTCCCTACATCTACCTTATTTCATTTGGCATAATGCCCTCCATGTCCTCCAGGTTCATTTATTTTGTAGAAAATCTCGTGTGTGTGTGTGTGTGTGTGTGTGTGTGTGTGTGTGTTTGTGTGTGTGTGTGCGCGCACGCGCGTGTGTGTGTACTGGAAAATGAACCCAGGGGCACTCTACCTCTGAGCTACACCCCAGCCCTATTTTTATTTTTTATTTTGAAACAGGGTCTCATTAAGTTGCTGAGGGCCTCACTAAATTGCTGAGTCTGGTCACAAACCAACAATCCTCCTGTCTCTGCCTCCCAAGTACTAAATCTCCTTCTTTTTTAAGGCAGAATAATATCCCATTGTATATGTGTAGCACAGTTTCTTCATTCATCCATCAACAGATGCTTGGGTTGTTTACATATTATGGCTATTATGAATAATGCTGCAATGTGCATATCTTTATGAGGTGGTGCTTTTATTTCCTTTGGACATATACTCAGATGATGGATTGCTGGTCATATGTTAACTCTCTTTTCAATTTCTTAGGAACTTCCATACTGCTTCCATAATGAATGCGACAATCTACATCCTCACTTATCTTGTAAAAGGACTATATTTTCTTCATGACCTAGTTGCCATGGGTTATCTCTTGGTTTTGTTGTTGTTATTGTTTTTTATAACAGTTAATCTAGTGAATGTGAGGTGGTATCTCATTGTAGTTTTGATTTTCATTACCCTGTTGATTACCCTTTTGTCATACTTGTTATTCATTTTTATGCCTTTTTTGGAGAAATGTATGTTCAGGTCCCTCACATTTTTAATGTTCATTCTTTTGTTTTTATACATTCTCTGATCATTCTTAAACTCTGAGCCTACAAATATAAGCATATGATAGTACCATTTTCATAGTTTTAAAAATAACATTAAATCGGCTCTCTCAACCTTTCACCATCAGTCCGTAAAACTGCCTGCATTTCTATTTCTTCTTTTCTGTAATTCTAGAATATCTGTTCCATTGTTGGGGTGAGTCCTCAACTCATGAACTCAGGGTTGGCGGGGTCCGTGGTTAACATGACGGAAAAGTATTTCAGCACGCGCCAGTGAGAGACATGGACAGAGGTTTATTTAGAGAAAAAGAAAGAAATACACATTCAAGAGAGAATGCAGGCCACCTCAAGATGAGGAAGGCATATTTGGGAATTCAGGACTCTTTTCTTATAGGGGACTTTCATGAGGGGTGGGCTAGAGGAGGTATGTGAGGATGATCTCGGTCCAGTAGTCCCTTGGGCAGTTTATGGTGGTCTGGTAGTCTGGTCAGCTTTAGGGAGGATGAGCTCAGTCCGGTAGTCCCGAGGCAGTTCCTGGTGGTCCGGTGGTCTGGTCAACCATAGGGTCCTCAGGCTGATTGAGGTCCTCATTAGCTGATTGACAGATGAGCTGGAGAGTGTCCTAAATTATAGGTTTCTCAAACTCTGGTACCTGTCTTGTTATCAATGCACAGGACAATTAGAGTTTCTTTTAGTTAACTCTAGAATCTATAGATTTCCCAGGAATTTGGGAGAGTAGGGCCTGGGAAAGAGAACTGGTTTTGGGAGTAAAGGCTGAAGCACTTCAGCTCCAGGTTCTTATTATTAAAGTTATATTTTACTTTTCCTTCCTGTCTATCTTCTTTCTACCTATTTCTTCTATCCTACATCACCTTCTTTTGCTAAAGGCCAGTACTTCTACTTTAATTGTCACCTTTTCTCATTTTTTTCCTCTGCTGACCCCTTTATGCTGCATTTAAATATTTTGTTAATTGATTAATTAATTTACTTATTATTTTGGGGGTACTAGGGATTGAACCCAGAGGCATTCTACCTCTGAGCTACACCCCCAGCACTATTTTATTTTTTATTTTGATTCAGGGTCTCAATAAATTGTGGAGGACCTCACTAAGTTGGTGAGGCTGGTCGCAAACCTGCAATCTTCCTGTCTCAGCCTCCCAAGTCCTGGGATTACAAGCATTCTCCAAGCTGCAGAGAAATTACTGTTACTGTCATCAAAACAACAGCGTAGAGAACCAAGAATGATCAACCATGAACACTATATAAATGATAAAACTTTTGACATTGAGAAATAAACTTAATAATACAACAAATCAGAAAAAAGAACAGAAATGAAATGTAAGTGCATGTTTTTCACATTTTTGGCTGAGATTTTGAGATGTAAAAAGCATCTAAAGCAAATAAAATTTATAAACCAGAACATCTATTATAAGTTATTATATTTGAAATTATTAGAAATTTCAAAAAGTACTAAAAATAGTAAAAAATATAATTAACACAGATTAAGAAGAAATTTGAAGGAGGAAGGAGTGGTATGAGGAAATTCAAATAAATCTAATTTCCTCATCTTTTATAATGATAAAGAACATTAAGGTATCTCAAACTATGAATTAAACAATAGCAACAAAATTAGAGGATGGACCTTATAAAATACTAGAAGGAAACATGCACATTAAATCATAACAACACAATGCACAGGCAATCCCTATACCAAGGCAAGAAAACAAGACATCAATAAAAATAGGGAAATTAAAATTAAACAAAAATGAAAAATTAGGCACATATGTTTGACTCCATCATCCATTGAGATTGCAATAAAAACATAGAAATTCAGAAAGGAATAAACTCAGGCAATGACAAGATAATGGAAGGAAGAGGCTGTGGAGAGGGACAAACATGAGTGATTTTAATGAGTTTATGAAGATGGGAGAATTTACTCAGTCATGTAAAGTAAATGCCTTAAAAGGTGGGGATAGATGCAATTTACAACAACTATGGAAGCCTTGCAGAGATTGGAGGTTGGCTGTGGAAGGAATGTGAGACCCTTGAGCTAAAATTCAGCAGATACTAACTGCGGCGTGAGGACAGTTAATACTGTGGAAAACAGGAAAATCCAGTTAAAGTTTGTACCCAGAATCATCATCTGGTCAAGTTCCAGGGACACACTGAGGTCCCCAGCAATCAATATCCCCAACTTCCATTGTACTGTGCTGTGTTCTCCAAATTCATGACCAACTAGAATATGACCTTAGTGGAAATAGGGTCTTTGTAGATGTAGTTAAAAATTTCAAGATGAAATAATTTTGGAATTATATCAGCCTCAAACCAATGACTAGTTCTTTTTCTTTATTCTTTTTTTTTTTTCTTCTTTTTTGGCATTGGGTATTGAACCCAGGGGCATTTTACCTTGAAGCTGCACCCCCAGGCTTTTTTTTTAAAACATGGTCTCATGAAGTTGTTGAGGCTGGCCTTGAACCTGTGATCCTCCTGTCTCAGCCTCCCACATACTGGAGTTATAGGTATGCAGCACTGTCCCTAGCTGACTGGTATCTTACTAGGAGAAAGGAAAGGGAAATTTTGATAGGGAGGGAAAGAGAAGATGGTCCCTTAATGATAGAGGTAAGACAGAGATTGGAGTTTTGAGCTGTAAGCCAAGAAATGTCTATTTTCACCAAAAGCTGGCAGAGATAAGGAAGAATTCTTTCATATATCTTTCAGATGTACATGGTAATGACGCTGCTGATACATTAATTTCTTCTAGCCTCCAGAACTGTGAAACAATACATTTCTCTTGTTTTATAATCTATTTAGTATATGGTAACTTATTATGACAATTCTAGACAATTAATTTATCCATGGTCTATAACAATCTCTTTTAGAAAAGAATAGAAAAAATTCTTCAGATTTCTTATCCTTCTCTTGTTCCATTTCTTGTGACTGAGGTAGGGATATGAACCTAACATAGCTAGACAAATTGATCGACTGGGGAGAATGAATGCATTTCATTTTATCATCTACAAAAGCAAACAAACTTTTAGCTGGCTCAGCAATTTTTTCTACTTCTATGGTAAACTATAAACTCATTCTCATAGTTCTTAAGGAACCATTCCACATCACTTTCTCTAGTCTCAAATATGTTATTCTCTTCTCATCGCTTCACTCTTAGCTCATGATTTTTCATTACTCAGTGTTGTACAAGTAGAAGGCATTTGAAAGGAACTTTTATCTTGTCCCTCCACAAATCCAGTAGACCACTAGTTTGTGTTCCAATTGTTTTTTCCAGGTCAGTGGAGAAATCTCTCCTCCCTCCATTATTATTATTATTATTAGTAGTAGTAGTAGTAGTAGTAGTAGTAGTATTTGCAGTATTGAGGATTGAATCCAGGATCCTTTTACCTCTGAGCTACAACCCCAGCCCTTTTTACTTTTTATTTTGAGATGGAGTCACTCTAAGTTGCTGAGGGTCTCCTAAGTTGCTGAGGCTGTCATCAACCTGCGATTCTCCTGTCTCAGCCTCCCAAGTACTTGGATTATAGGTGTGTACCACTGCACATGGCTCACACATGGAACTGAACTCCTCAAACTAAATACATACTTCTAGAATCCCTAAACATACAATGAAGATGCATACTAAATGAGTATTATCTTTACTATCTTTTCAAAGACTTTGCTCTTAAGTGCTCACTCTTCCATCCACAGATTCTCTATTCCTATTATATCATTCCCAACCTATGAACTCACTTTGTGTCCATTTTCCTTCAAACAAAGCAAACACAACACCCAAAATATGCCTTGTCCTCACAGAATTCTCCAAATCCAGCCCATTTTCTCTGTTCTCCTTCATTGGCACCTTTCTCAAAACTTTTCTCTATTTCTGATCTCCCACTCACTTCCTAATTACCCAGTATTCTTTTATTTTCTGCTTTTCTAATTGCCTGCTATCTGACGTTGCAACAATATTTGGCAAAATTGACTCCTTTGTCCTAATAGGAAAATGTTTCCCTGTAAAAGTGTGTCAAGTTGTATCACCAATTCTCCTTCATTTACTAGTTGTTCCTTCTCAGGCTTGTTTGAATTGCTCCCCCTTCTTTACCCAAACTTGGGAGTTACTTGATGGTAACTACTGTTTTTCTATTTTCATTTCTTCATAACTAATCCTATGCAAATGCATACACTAGTCCAAATCCTTCAGGTGTTTACCCCAACATCCTTGTTGTCACCTTTAACTCAACGTTTCACTATATTGAACTTAATTTTCCAGAAGAATTTCTTTGTAGAAAAGTTTCTGGCTAGGTTTGTCATAAATTTCTATCATCACAGATTATAAGTATAGAGAGGTTATTCAATAAAAATCTTTGAATGAAAATATGGTTTTTATAATGAATATGGACTCTAAATTGAAATTTTATTAGGTAAGATTATTGGGCAGGTTTTAGTAGTCAGTAATTTAAGACTTTTATGTAGTACTTTAATTTTAGTTCTGAAACATTATGGGTATTCTAAACTGATCACCAAAAATACTATTTATTGGCTCTTGAAACTGCTGATGTTACTCAGAGCTCCTATTAATAGTCAACCGATTCATCACTTTTTGCACTGTTTCTGATAAAGAATTCTAACATTAACAGACAATCCCAACTTTATTTTCCTTAGCTAAGTTAGTTACAGAGGAACAAGCTAGATTAAAAAAAAGCCATAGCAGTGTTTAAGATGAATATAAATACCGCAGACTTATGTAGTGCAAACCTAAATGCTGTAACTTACATGCTACCTTACCGTTACATGGATTCATTATTTATAATCTGACCTCAGCTACACCCACAGAGACTAACTTTTGAATATTTCTCAGATTTATCTCTTCCTCTAGACTATTACTCATTCAGGAAAGATCCTAAGTCTACTTTTGCATCAGTTGAGAATTTAGATCTAAGAGTCAGACCCAAGACATCAGACATGGATCTGTATTCCAAAATAAGTTAAACATTTTATATCTATTTTGTTCTTCATTAAATGTTTGTTTGTTTTTTAAATTTATTTCAGTAATTTGACAAAATATGAAAAATCATCTTTTCAAACTCTTTAATAAAGTTTTATATTCCATAGTAAAAAGTAAAGTTAAAATATATAGTAAAATGTAATGACCACTATATATTTCTTAAATTTCATCATAATTTTCTTTATAATCTCTTCTCTGTTGAAATTATTTCAATTTTCATAGTTATAAGTAGAGACATTAAATAACAACACAAATATTTTAAAACAAACTATCTAAATCATGTTATACTTCTTATTCTACATTTAGCACTTGTAATTCCATGTGACAAGAATAGCATAAAATAAATAGGATCAAAAGTGTTTCTTTCATCTTGAGTCAAAAACATTATTTATTTCAAATGCATGATGATGACTGCTCTGCTGTTATAATCTGCAATAATATCTTCAAAATAGACAGTACTTCCTGTATAAGTAAATATTTGGCTGGCAGGTTTAAGGCTGTTGAACTTAAAATGTGCTAATAGCTCAAGAGATCAAGAACCAAAGTATGCATCCCACTGGCCTTGCTATGTTCCAACTTTTTTGTATAATTCAAGGTGGCTAGTAATTTTATGTTGTATGTAAGAAAAGAAAACAAATCAGACTTGCATGGTATTGAAAAATCTGTCAGGAGACCCATTCAGTAAGGACAAAAAGAAAGATGTCTTCCATCAGCTAGGTTAGTAACAGAGGAATGAGCTAGATAAAACAAGGTATAGTAGTGTTGAAGATAAATATAAATACTGCAGGTATTTATAAATATAAAGATAAATATAAATACGTAAAACTTACATGCTGTAATTTAAATGCTGCATACTGACTTTTTAGTCTAAACTAAAGATAAGTGACTCCTTGATTGACTTAAAAAACATTGTAAATATAAAGTATGTTAGGCCCACACATTTGCCAATAAAAGGAACACAGACTATTCCTTTACCAAAGTCTGAAGGATGAATGACTGAAGGAGGAAGAGAAAACTCTGATGAAAGGAGGAATTAATCTACAGGTACCCACAGATTCCCCACAAACCACAAAATAGCCAGCCTGGTGCCCACTGCCTTCTGAGTGATGGCACAGAAGCATTAGTATTTAGCTTGACAACCCCTCCCTACTACTGCCAGGAACTATGCTCTCTCTATATGATAAGGACACATGGTAAGCAAATGTAAACTGATATCAAGCCTATTGCACTAATCCTGTTAAAAATGACCTTTGTCAACATTTACCATCAATACATGCCCTCATCATATATAATAATAGAGTAACACCAATGCATGGACTCAGGAAGTAGGATTAAAAAAACAAATAATTACAGTGGCCTGGTGTTTTATTTTTCATGCTATAATGCTATTCTATATGCTAAATCTTTAGCCCTTAGTTCCATATGTGATAGCCAATGATTATGTTCACAATATATGACTGATTGACTACAGATACACAAATTCAGGGGAAAAAATAAGGATCTAAAATATATTTGGCTTGTCCAGTTTATGATTATCAACAAAGGGTTTTCGGCATTTCAGGAACCTGGGAGCATCACAGCTTTCAATGTGAAGAAAATTTGACCAGGTTTGTATTTAGGTTCTCATTAAGATATCCTTGGTTTAAAGAGTCGAGTTTTTAGCTGGGCGTGTTGGCACATGCTTGTAATCCCAGTACTTTGGGAGGTAGAGATCGGAGGATCCGGGTTTGCGGCCAGCCTCAGCTGTCTCTCTGTCTCTCTCTCCCTGTATCTCTCTCTCTCTTCTCTCCTTAGTGAGGCCCTCCACAACTTCATAAGACCCGGTTTCAAAATAAAGTATAAAAAATAGGGCCAGGGGTGTAGCGTGGAGGTAGAACGCCCCTATGTTCAATCCCCGGTACTGCAAAAAAAAAAAAAAAAAAAGTAGAGCTCTTTAATATGATACTGTAATAGTTCTAAAATATAAGAGTAAGAAGGTTAAAATCACTATGGTGCTTAGAAGAATGCTTTAAAAACTTAAACCAGCTCACTGGTAAGTAGGAGGTTTTATTCACAAATCCAAACCTCATAAGTATGAAAATAAATATTTTGAAACCAAACTAAAAGTCAAGGAAAATGAAGCTTTAAGATCAGTATAAGCATTAAAATATTAACCACTCACAACCTTCTTAATAATTGATATATTTGTGTTGGCCATTGCTAGCTTTCTGGAAAGTTTTCCCCCATTATATTTACTTGCTGTGTGTTTGTTTAATTTATTTATATACAGAAAACTGGCAATTTTAGTGCTTTTGTTCCCAGACAGTAACTACAAAGAAGCAAAACAAGAAGTCTAATGAGAGTGTTCTTGCAAACCAAGAAAGATTTGATAATTGGGAGACTCGGCTAATTGGTTTATGTTTCATTCTCCATAATCTCCATCTTCCTAATAAAACACAACAAAATGTATTGTACAATAATGAATAGTTTGTTGATTTTTATGTATTTATACCTCATCTCATTTCATAAAGGACTTCAGGTCATTAAATGTACTCCATTGTAAACCAACACAGAGCATAAAGAAAGCACATAACACTATCTTTCATGTGAGCATAAAACACCCTGCTTAAGTCCTTAATCCATTCCATCCTAATAACACCCATCAGCTTCCCCATGTTGAACTAGAATCATTAATTATCGATGTTCTTTTTTGTGGTTTTAAATGGAAAAATGGTTAGCTTCTTAAATATTTGTAAAACTATAAACAAAGTGGCTTAAATACAGAGTATTAAGGCTATTCTTTGGCTCCTTAGGGTAAATGGATTATGGACTCAGAATAGCTATTGCATTGTAAGTCACAAATCCTGATTTTTGGCTGCTGCTAAAATGTCCATTTGTGCTATTCACTCTAATTTCCCATATGTATAATGCATGGTAAGCTTTAGAAAATGAAAAGAGCATTAATAACAGCAGGGGAGTGTCTGAATTCTATCAATCATCAAAAATATTAATTATATTAGAGCAATACTCCATTATTACTGAAAATATATCTGCTTTATCTTTTTTAGAACTTACAATAAATTAGTTTGCATTAATTACCTATTATTTAGAAAATTGTATAGTTATTCCAACTAGATAACATGAGCAAAATTACATTGGCAAAATTGTCATCAAAATATTAAAGAGCCTCGATTCATTCTGTCATATACTTAGTTTTCAAATATAGTAACTGGACGTATGTGAACATATTTTATGTGTGTGTGTTTCAACATCCTATATCATAAAATTGTTTATGAGATGCTGTGGTCCATGATCTCGATGTTTCTAGATCTCGAGTTTCTGCACACAACGCAAAAAAAAAAAAACAATATAAGGTATATGGCACAACTACATAACAGAGAAATCAAACAACACACACATCCTCTCATTTCTATTATCTGATAGCCAATAGGGAACTAACTGTGTATAAGATTATAGTGAAAATCTTACAATGAAGATTAAATGCAAAACATAACACACAGCATTTAGCACCATGACCTGCAAGCCCAGTCTCCCTTGCTACACATTTCTCTTTACATTTTTATCTCTTGCACTTCCTCCTCCTCTTTGTTATTTTGGTGTAAGTAAAGCTTATTTTCAATATGCATATGTGATTTGGATTTAGAAAATATGGTAATCACATAAACAAATCCAAGTTAAGGGAAAGCATCATGGTTATTTCAAAAGCTTTTAAATTGTATCAGACAAAATTCAGCATCCAGTCTCACATTAATAAAGAAAGCCTGAAATAAGGAGAAAAAAAATCCTGTGCAATGTATTGCAACATATAATTTTCAAGCAACATTTAATTTTACATAAAATAGATAAATGCTGGTGGCATTCCTATTGTGCAGAGTATATTTTGCACCACTACAAATTCAGGTTTCAAAGTTTTCTGTTTGACAAAGTAATAATTCCATAATAAGCAACCTTTTTATTTTTTTAGAGACTACTTCAAGTCTCCATTATTCTTCCAGAGTCCTCTTCTCAACACTTCCTACCTAAGCCCTGGGCACTGCCTATTTCTTTACAAAGGAAAAAGGAACTCTGAAGTAGGAATTCTTTTTGTTCAGTTTTAATCTGAATGTAACCCATTTGTGCCATTTATCCACTGTGGCAGATAATCTCACATCTACATTCTCTTCTGGAATCTTGTTCCATTGATAATTTTCTAATCATTATATTGTAAACCAAGTGCTCTCTTTCCTCTTCCTTCCACTAACAAACATGCTGTATGGATCTGTCTTCTCTTCACTAAGTCTCTACTATCAATATTACTTATTCCTTCCGTTTATAGCCAAGCTGCTTAAAAGAAGAGCTGATATATAATGGCCACATTCCTTCACCTTTTCAAAGTCACTTAAATGTGATTTCTAGATTTACAGTGGAGATGCCCTCTACCACAGTTAGTAATCACTTGGTATTACCAAAATTAATTCAAAAGTTTAGTTGATTCGACTAATCAATTTCTTTTGCCTGGCCCCTGGGACATCAGTTGTTTGATTTTTCTATTCAAATTGCTTCTGTATGATGGAGTATCTGAAGTCTAAATATTAGTGTTTTATTTCAAGAGACAAGGATGCAAGTCTGGGGAAAAAACAGTGTCCTAACTCTCAATGGACTAGCTTTTTCAGGCTTTCATGAGAGATAATGAGAAAAATATTTCAGGACCAACTAGAAATCCTTTTCAGTATAACAATATTCAAGGACCTACTAATTATGAACTTACATCTACACACCTTCCCTGCTGAAACCCATCTATTATTTGTTACTTAAACAGACATCTTTAGTTACATCACCAATAACCACATTCCCTTCCCTCAATCCACATTTATATATTGAATTACCTACTCTGTAACTCTGCAGATTGTGCTCATTGGAGCACTTCCAAGTCAATATATGAAACAAAGCCATAATATCCCCTCCTGTCCTCTTTTCCCCCACTCCTAAAAATTACTGAACATCTTAATTTTCATCTCTAAAGGTAAATACCAGAATATATCCATTCCTTCAAGTAAGAAATGTGGAGGTCATTTTTACTTCTCTCTCCTACTTTCTGTATTCCCGCTTTCAATTGTTCAGGAAAGTTAGTTGATTTTATTCCTTCAATACTTTGCTTTTTCTCTGTATCCTCCCTACCACTGGTTTCCTCCCTCTTCCAAACACCAAAATTTTATACCAAAAGCCCTATTAGAACTATTAGTCATCAATACTCACTAATATTGCTATTTTCAAATAAAATTTTCACATTGCTACCAGCACAATATTCTTTGAAGTTAACTTATTATGACATACTCTTGACTAAAACTGAGGACATTTCCTTATGGAGGTCTATCTATCTGTCTATCTATCTATCTATCTATCTATCTATCTATGCATCTATCTATTTATCTATCTATCTATGTTCTGGACTATAAGTTTTTGTAGGTTTTACATAATAATTTTAACCCATTTTCCCCTACAAAATTTCTAAAAATACTATTTGACTTTGTTCTTTGTAAAAAGATAATATGCTGTTTTTATTTCTTTTCTCTTTATTATCATCATGAAGATTTGTAAGTGGTTATAATATATAAACAACTAGTCAGATACATTGGGAATATATTTTTACAACTGCAATTTTCTCCACAAAAATTTCATTATCATCTATGATTTGACACTGAATATTGAATACCACTTGATTTATTTGCAACATATTTTACCTAAATGCTTATATTTTCATGTTTTTAGATTTAAAATTTGACTCTTTATGTGGATGTTTTGTTTATTTTGTTTGACTTTAGTAAACAATTTGAATCTGTCTTGTCAAGGCCTATATTTTTAAAACAATAAATATGTAAAAAATTATGTCCGAAATTTCTTAGTTTCAGTTCTTCTTTAAATAAATTTTAGGTTACTTTACTGTTTTTTCCATGCACATTTCAATTATTTTTACTATTTTTGTCTACATTTTTTGCATTAAAGCATTCTATATCAATTTATTCCCTACATCAATATTTTATTCCTTTTTCCAGTTCTGCTCTCTATCCCACCCATGTGATGTTAACTCTACCACTAGATTTTAGTTAATTTGCAGTCCTTTATATAGTTCAACCTATAAACATTTTATCTAAACTTTTGTCTTTGAAATTCACTCTGTTTTGTGTTTTATCATTTGTTTTATATCTCAGTAATCATTTATCTTTTTATAGTAAATCTCCAATAGAAACAAATTTCCACCTTAATTTTTATTAAGTATATTAAGCACTTGTCTAAATATTCATTTTGAAACTTGTGAAATAATATTTTTACAAATATGCCTCTCTCTAACTCTGAAAGCATGGTGGAAAGTTTGGTTTTTCTTCCATAGTATTTTTTATTTAATGTCCATTTATATATCTGGTCATTTTTAGAATGAAAACTAAACAGACTAGACAGTCCATATTTTTGAAATTATATCATCACTCACTTCCTGAATAAGAACTGATCAAATTGCATTCACCTAGCCCAAGACAACATGAATTAAATCAGTAATAATGTTTGTTGAAGATTATACTTTCCTTAATTATAATGTGACACTCAGCATCAATGGGCATTATAACCATTTCAGTATTGGATTTTTGATCATATTTTGTTTAAAATATCCAACTTTTATTTAAGATTCTGCAATGAACATATAAAGAGAATATGGAATTATAAATTTATTAATCATTAATGCTACCTATGGCTAAGCACTTTTCGTCATGTATCTATATATTTCTCCTTCTAATTTAGTCATTAATTTACTAAGTGGAATTCACACAATATTTTCAAATGAGTTAATTGTTCTTAATTATTTATTTACTTAGAAAACACTTTACATACATCTCTTTTGTTTGTTTTGGTGGGTATTTTTGTGGGACATTAGAAAATACTCAAGGTTTCTAATCAAACACATTTTTCTTAAGTATTCAATGATAAGATGAATAAAAGACTCTCATTGGTATATCTGAAGTAGTTTCTAAAGCTCTAGAAAATTCCATGAGCTTGGTTTTGAAGACAAAAGTGAGTATTCATCACTCAACCATTGTCTCTTAGTGGTTTTGGCAAAACATTCACATTTTCCTTTTAATTGCTTATATTTAACATTTGGATACTGTTGGGGCAAAAGAAGAAAATGGTCTCTGAATATAAACACAGAGAATCACTTTTCCAGTTTATAATCTATGCCTACTTTAAAACAACAGCATGCAATTAAGTAGTTTAGTAGAAAGCCAATTCATCTTAAGACAATTTAAAACTTTTTAAACTTTATCTAGTCTAAATATAACTGAAGTGATAAAAATATTGTCTTTTAAATATCTCTGTGGGAAAGAAATCCCAATAAATTTTAAACTATAGTTTATGTGAAAAAAATAGTTTTTATCGTATTCCCTACTTCTACCCCAGATTTTCTAAGTGAAGAGGATTCCTGGTAAATTAAGGTTAAAATAGTAGTAGTAGTCTTTAGAGTATCATGTTGTTTTGTGTTTTTCTTTTCGTTGGTACTATCGAAGAATTGTATTCAATGTGAATAATAAATCTGTCCTATGCATTTTCAAATGTTCACTATGCATTCAGTTTTGATTTTTCAATACTGTTTTTAGTTGTGCCATTATTTGAGCTTGACTAAATATAATTTCTTTTGACACTAAAACTACAGGTATGGTGCCAGTAATATAATTCTAGTCCTAATACTTACACTACATGTATTACTATATTATAGTCAGTAATAAAAGCATGCTGACCTGTTGTGGAAACTCCTCATGCCTGCGTTATGTTATGATCTTTGATAACCTTTATTTCCAGACGAAAGTAGTTTACAATACTGTATCAGTTATAATGAGCACCAATAAACAAGCTGCTTTGCCAAGGGCAATATAATTCCAAGCAATAAAATTGGATCTATGACAGTGTATCTTCTATTCTTCATTTCAGATTCATTAACTATTATAGAGATCAATCTCTTTGACACAGTACATTTCTAACCACATTTATGCCAGAATATGTACTCATTAGCATGTGTGAACTCCATTGCTAAAATGGCAGGGTTTCCCCTTTGCTTTGTAATAATATACATAATTTGAAAAGCAGGCCTTGAGCCTTCTGACAACCACATTGTTTAAGATACATGTTTTCTCTATATGCATGTATACATTTATGTGAACATTATACATTTGGGAAGTGCATATACTAAAACATGTGGAAAATAGCATTATTGATAAAACTTTAAAATTAAAAAAGCAATGATTTTAATAAACTATCTTTAAATAGCAGTGTTTTGCATCATTAATATATTCTTATTTTTGTTCTGAATATATAATTGCAAAGTTTAATTATATCTATGTACTTACATAGATACAAAGATAGATGTAGAATGAATTGCTAGATTTATTGTTTAAAAGTTTTGCTATTGAAAGCTTTTGAAAGGTCATCTATTAAAATTTATAAGCTTCCTTCTAAGTGCCATCGTTTGGTTATGTTCTTTATAGCTCAAATATTATCTCCTTCACACAACACATTGCAACACATTCAGTAATAAAGAAAAAGATAGAATAAAATATTGCCAAGGACAAGTTGATATCAATCCAAAAACATCTTTCAAAGCAATTCAGATTACTGAATTTTCCTTTTTCTTTCCACTAAAGATTGCATTAGCAATTTTTAAGTGTCTCCCTTTATACAATAGATAGATAAGTAAATGCATTAACCAGAATGGTTCCATCATCTCCCCAGCCCTTTGTTTTACTTGGATGTGGCCTATGTGCAATACTTCCTTAGAAGGAAAAGGAATGGGAATTTTGAGGACAAGTATGTAGTCAGGCCTGACTTCAATATAGGTGGGCAGTAGGGCAGTGGAAGGAAATGAAGAGAAGCAAGGCTAGTTGAGAAGAACCTTGTTTTGTAAACCAAGAGATTTGTTTGATATTTTTAATCTGACAATAAAGATTCATAAAAGCGAATTGAGCCAGGCATGGTAGTACATGCCTGTAATCCCAGTTCTTGGGAGGCTGAGACAGGAGGATTGCAGGTTTGAGAACAGCCTCAGCAATAGTGAGACTCTCAATAACCTAGCGAGACACTGTTTCAAAATAAAAATAAAAGCCGGGCGTGGTGGCGCACGCTTGTAATCCCAGTACTTTGGGAGGTGGAGACCGGAGGATCCGGGTTCGCGGCCAGCCTCATCTCTCTCTCTCTCCCTGTGTGTGTCTCTCTCTCTCCTTAGTGAGGCCCTCCACAACTTCGTGAGACCCGGTTTCAAAGTAAAGTATAAAAAATAGGGCCGGGGGCATAGCACGGAGGTAGAACACCTCTGCGTTCAATCCCTGGTACCGCAAAAAAATAAAAAATAAAAAAATAAAAATAAAATAAAAAAATAAATAAAATACAGCTGAGAGTATAGCTGAGAGATCGACTTCCCCTGAGCCCAATCCCCAGTACCACAAAAAGAAAAAAAAAAGTGAGTTGACCTATAAAATGACATGATAGTTTCATTTAATATATATGTATATATGTATATATATGTATATATATTATCTATCCCATATATGTGTGTGTATATATATGTGTATGTGATGTGTGTGTGTGTGTGTGTGTGTGTTTGTGTGCCTCCAAGCTACACCTCCAGCCCTAAATTGCTGAGGCTGATGTTGAACCCATGATTCTCCTGTCTCAGCCTCTCAAGTATTGGGATTATAGGCTAGACATGTGCCATCATGCCCAGCTAACCTCAGATACTTTTATTTATTTGTTTATTTATTTTGGCACTGGGGATTGAACCCAGGGGCATTCTACCTCCGAGCTACACCCCCAGTCCTATTTTTTTTTTATTCTTTATTTTGAAACAGGATCTCACTAAGTTGCAGAGGGCCTCACTAAGTAGCTGAGGCTGGCCGTGAACCCGGATCCTCCAGTCTCAGCCTCCCAGGTACTGGGATTACAAGAGTGCGTCACCATGCCCGGCTCTCAGATACTCTTAAATGAAGTGAAAGTTAGGGAAAGACACTCAGTCTCAACTATAAAAAAAATGAAATTATCAAAGGATCTATATTTGAAATCACTTTTTATTGGAAAACAACAGAGAGTTAAGAATTTAACGGCCGGGCGTGGTGGCGCACGCTTGTAATCCCAGTACTTTGGGAGGCAGAGACCGGAGGATCCAGGTTCGCGGCCAGCCTCAGCTCTCTCTCTCTCTCTCTCCTTAGTGAGGCCCTCCACAACTTCGTGAGACCCGGTTTCAAAATAAAGTATAAAAAATAGGGCCGGGGGCGTAGCGTGGAAGTATAATGCCCCTGCGTTCAACCCCAGGCACCACAAAAAAAAAAAAAGAATTTAGTCCTAGACCAGTGACATATTAGCTGTATTATTTTATCAACTTATTACCCTGTTTTGATTTTCTAATATTTAAAATGAACTGAGGATATCTGATATCCTTTGAAGCATTATTATGTGAATTAAGTGAGGGATGTTCGTTCAATTAATACAATTTTTCCTCACTGACTTTGCTACTCCGATCTGACTCAATTCAGTGCAATGGAGAAATAAGTACCCAACTTTCTGCTTAATTTGGAACCCAAGAGACACAGTAGAGTTCTTTGACTCGAAACAACAGTAGTTGGTCAATAAAGAATAGATGGATTAGTTACTCATGGGCCCAAACATTGATTATTGTGACTATAGATCTAAGGAATGCATGATTAGAAATTTCAGCAAGAAAGAGAAAGGAAACACTGCCTAAGTAAATACATTCATACACCATGGTTTTCTTTTATATTCAGAATATTCTTTTGGAGTTAAACTCTTAGTAAGATTTTGCAATGCCAAATTCTGAAATGTAAGAATTGTGGCGCATTACATTACTCTGTCAAGATAAGCAACTTTAAAGTCAGGTGTAGTGGCACACATCTGTAATCCCAGCACTTGGGAGGGTGAGACATGGACCCACCATATGACCCGGCTATACCACTACTGGGTATCAAACCAAAGGGATTGAAACCAGAAAACTACAGTAATATATGCATACCCATGTTCATAGCAGCACAATTCACAGTGGCCAAATCATGGAACCAACCTAGGTGTCCATCAACAGATGAGTGGATTACAAAATTGTGGGAAATACACACAACGGAATTCTACTCAGCAATAAAGAAGAACAAAATAACATCATTTGCAAGAAAGTGGAAGGATCTGGAGAACATTATGTTAAGCGAGATCAGTCAATCACAAAAAAAGAAGGGACATATGTTTTCATTAATATGCGCAACCTAAGGAGTAGTAGGGTCACACAAGGGATTCTAGTTGATAATGGAGAACCCTCAGTGGAACAAGGGAAGTGGTACAAGGGAAAGGGGAGGGGAAGAAAGAAGGGAATTAATGGAATTACTATCATAAATAATATGTACATGTGAAAATATACCAACATCATTCTTGGTACTTCATACGGGTGGGGGGAGGCGGAGGGGCACTAAGAGCTGTGTGCATATATGTTAACATCAAATAGATATTCATTGCAATGTAAGACTCCAATGCACCAATAAAAGCACGTTAAAAAAAATGATCACAGGTTTGAGGTCAGTGAATGGTAATTTAGACAGACCTTGTTTCAAAATAAAAAATAACTGGGGATATAGCTCAGAGATATCACAACCCTGGGTTTAGTCCCTAGTCCCAAGTATGAAACACACACATACATATATACATACACACACACACACACACACACACACACACATACTAGCAACTTTTATATGTGAGAATATAAGTGTGGTGAAGACAAGATCCATGTGTAACTTCTCTTTCATTTTTAGGTAAATACTGTTTTGCATACTGCTTTGCTTAAAGAAGATATGGAACCATCAAGTTGACCAGATAAATGAATGATGAATATGTTCTTTTAACCCATTTTAATACTGTATCAGAAACCATGTATTTTTTATTCACAGAAGTGGAACTCTAATGTTTTCAAATTAATAATAGCTTTTTCAGGAAAAAACCACTCAGTTTTACTTCATATTGGGGTCACATATTAGCATGCAATAATAAGCATCTTTGAGAAATTATATTTATCTCAAAAGATTGTCATTTTAATTACATGAGTAGGTAAACATAGAATCTTCACTGTGCATAAATTGTAGTCCATAGAAAGTGTGGTTTGATACACAAAAGTGAATGGTTGAGATGTATTCTTTGGAGACATTGGAAGAATGATTTTTTGTAGCTTTGCAAAAAGAGTATGCATATATCACTCTGATATTACTTCCTTGGAAAGCCAATTCATTTCAACAGTTAATATGGCTTTGAAAATACTTAATTCAAGCAGTTGTCTGTAATTGGTAGGTATTGTAATAATAAATTCCTTTTTTTTACCTCAATGTGGTCATTGCAGAGAAGTGACTAAACTAATTGTTTTTAAACTTCACTTCCCTGCACCAATATCAAACAAACAAACAACAACAAAAAAATCAATTAGTTTTTTTTAGAGAGAGAGAATAAGAGAAAAATATCTATGGAATATTTTACATCTTAAGCAAACAAAATTATGGTATGAGGAACTCTGGAAAATTAAGAACTGGCCTTAATTAATTAAAGATGAAACAGGAACCCAGTGACAAAAAATGAATGGATCTACCCAAAAGTTAACAGTAAAAAAGAGAGGTTGAGTTCCAGGCTATTAGCAAACAAAACTGAAATTTAATTCTGGGAATGCAGAGCAGAGAATGTCATAGAATCATGTCAACATCAAAATGCTATCCATGAATGGTATAGAAATTGAGAAATTGTATAGGTAATGTTCAATATTATTAAAAGAGAGAATAAGATTGATCTTTGAGTGTTACTTGTGAATTAAAAAAAAGATTTTATATTCTCAGATACCAGACATAGAAATTCAGAGAAAAAGTTGTTTTCTGAGAATACAGATACCAAGGAATCAAATTTGAAAGATGATCAACACTCAAAGTGATACACTGCCACTCCTTCTGCCACTAAATATTGGTAATTATTTGAGAAAACTTGATCCTGAAGTTTATGTGAAGCCTATGGACAATTCATGCATAGAATAAATATCAATAACCCATACCTTCTTTTTTTTTCTTTGCATTGATTTTGTTTGCTTATGTGGTGCTGGGGTTGGAACACAGGGCTTGGCACTTGCTAGGCAAGCACTCTACCACTGAGCTACATCCCAAGTTCTTTATTTTGGAGAGAGCATGTTGCTAAATTACCCAAGTTTGAACTTGCAATCTCCCTGCCTCAGTCTCCAGAGTAGCTGGGATCACAGATGTGCACCACCATGCCTGGCCCCTTTTTACTTTTGATTTAAAAGAGTTGATGGACAGCTGGCCCGTGAGATAATTAAGACTACTCTAGACATTGACTGACCTGCTTCTTGTTAAAGAATATGAGGCCTGTAATTTGTCAAGAGTAACTATTCCACCATTAGAAGCAGTGTGTCAGAAACAGAAGATAAAGTATTCAGTTCTATATCAAACATAGCAACTTTCTTTGCTCTATCATTCTATATATTCACACAAAGCAAGTCATGGTACTCTTTAGTAGATTCCAAACATGTGACTCAAAGTTAGTCAAGAGCACAGAGGAACAGCCTGATTAGGACAAAGACTGCTGTCTTAGAAAGGTGAGAAAATGATTTGGGATTAGTAACATCAGTATCAAGCACATAATACATAATATAAGTACTCCTGATTTGATACAATAGAAATTATCACTCAAATAAATATCTATCACTAAACCAGCTAATAGCATACACTGAACATCGGCTTTGAAGCACAGAAGTTGTTTCTTGTAATAAGAAGAATTCTTTAAAATTAGATAATGCTCTACAGCTATGAAATGATGTTTGTGTAATCTGACTTCATTTGATCCTTTCTCTGATTCTTTGAAAGAGATGACATTATTGACAACATTACTTTGAAAATAATAAAGCTGAGTATCAGAGTATTACTGAATTTGCCCTGCGAGAATGTCTCTCAAACGAGATCCATTGCTTTAAATTCCAGTTCTTTACCACTGAAATGGTCTGCTATTAACAATATGTCCATATGGGACTGGAATTAGAATGGGCTGAAAAAATCATCACAGTTGGGAAATAATGGTACTCAGGGAAATTAAGCAATTTCTTCATATTTATTGTCAAAGTCCATATTAGAATTTAACTCACCGGAATTCTTCTTCTAGAGCAGCATTCAAGAAAACAAAATATAATAATATGTTGCTTTATAACTTAGTAATAAACTTAAAATTCTTTTATATATGAATAATGAAGCCAGTAATTTTAATAAGGGATATAAGAAGTAGTCTAGTGTTACCCTGTTTTTAAAGTTGACCTCTAAAAGGATAAAACGTTTCACAAAAAAAATATGTTTTATAACTGTTAGAAAGTACTTGGTTAGATCGGCTAGTGTGTGACATTTATTATATAAAATAATTAAGATGAAGCTAGACAAAGAGTATCAGTTGGATATAAAATTTAATTGCAAGATTAAACTACCCATGCATGTCAAAAATTTCCAAAATAAATAATGAAATTCCACTTTGTTAAGAAGTCTTACAATTGATTAGTCAGCTCATGTAAAAGAGATCCAGCAAAACAGGAAACCCAATAAGAACTTGCTTGCAAAATCTCGGGTGAGCATTCTTGTCATCAGGAACACCTATCATGTACAAGGTCGCAATGCTGTTTCTATTAACTTAAATGCATCAATTTGTACTTTCTTTCAAATCAACATACAGGGAAATGAAAGTAGAAATTTTTAGCAAGCCGGAGATTTATTTTTTTCAATGATAAGTGTTCTCTACATTCCTCCTTGCCCCAAAATATTCAGTCTCCAGTCATCTCCCCTTTGTTTTTGTTTGGTTGTCTGGGATATGTAACATCTTGTAATGTCTGTTGAGGGAATAACATTTGCATCCCAGTCCTGATGTTTTATGGCTGCTGTAGTATAGAGAGACCTTTATTAATAAAACATTTCTGTCTTCTCTCGCTTACTTGCCATTTCTTTCTCTGGGGATGGAGGTTGGGGCAGAAGGGCAAACTTCATGAATGGTGACTTTGTAAGAGAAATTGGGCTATTCCTCATTTCTTTAAGAGTTTGCTGACCATTAAATGCATGAACTCTAATCTAATACTGGAGCCAGTATTACAAAATCCTTTCCTATGCAGATAAAACCATATTCTCTATGCTAAATCTGCCAATAAGAAAGTTGATATTTTTGTCCTACTAGCTTCACTTGTCTGATTTCTCGACTGGATGATCATCCATATGGAAAACGTGGAATGGTATTTGTTTGGCTCTTTGAAAACCTAAAGAGTGGGTGTTGGATTCATCTGTGTGCCTTGGATCATAGAAAAGGAAACGAAAATGGAAGCAACAAAATATAAATGGAGTGTGTTGAGGGTTTTTATGTGGTTAAAGATGTGGATTTGAGTATATGATTGGGGAGTTTTAAACCTGGTGGTTTATAGAGGCTTAAACTGGGCCGTGCGAATGGATTTGCTTTATATAAGTGGCTCATTTACCATTGCTTTCCAGGTGAAAGGCTGTAAGTCTTAGATCACATGTAATATGAACCTTGTCAGTTCACTGTAGCTAATGTCAGCATTGTTTACTGAAAAGTAATCGAGTTTATAAAAAACAGGAATCTATATGTGGGTCCTAGTGCAAAGCCACAAGATTCAGCAAAGTCATAGGATCACAGTCAAAGGCATCAGGTAATATTGCAGTTACTGTCTCAGCAAAATAAGTGGGAAAGGGGTCTTCAGAAAGGTTCTGGCCAAGGAACATGCCTCAACAGATGCTACTCTACTTGGCCTTGGATAGCAGATAGCATTCACATGGATTTTAGTAGCCACACTATAGGAGACTTATGATGCTACTTACCACAGTTTTAACTTGTAAAACCAGCCACAGACCTGATCATGTGAATGAGGACAATGAGCAACTTTGGTGGACAGTAGTCCAAGAAGATCTTTTGTATATGGTGGCAATGAAGGTCACTGGAAATGGATGAAAATAGACACGTTGTCTGGGTGTTACAGTGAGAAACAATATTTCTTTCTTTAAATTCATAGGCATGTGCATTCCACAGGTGTTCGAGAGTGGTCTCAAATTGGCTCTGATTTTTTTTTACAAAGAAAATTACTTCCTTAGAAAGTAGGATTCTTAAGCACAATTCATGACATAGCAAAAGGCAGTTGCTATAACCAGCAGCACTTTTAGACCCAGACAACATATCATTTTGCTATAGCCCATGATTTCACCCTTTTTTTTTCCAGTACTGGAGATTGATCCAAAGGGTACTTTATCACTGAACTATATCACCATCTCTTTATTATTATTATTATTATTATTATCAGTATTGTTGTTATCATCATCATCATCATCATCATCATCATCATCAACATTAGTTTGGAGACAGGGTCTCACTAAGGTGCCCAGGCTGGCCTCAAACTTGCAATCCTTCTGCCTCAGCCTCTCCAGTAGTGGAGATAACAAGTGTGAACCACCAGGCCCTGTAACAATTCGACCCCTCTTGAGCTACACACAAGATGTATTCAAAACCTTGGCATTTCCTATTCAGACAGTTCTGTGCCCACTTGCAAACACTACACAGAGAACTTCCTTATTCCCCTTTTTTTTTTTTTTTTTTTTTTTTGCGGTACCGGGGATTGGACCCAGGGGCCTTCTACCTCTGCGCTACACCCCCGGCCCTATTTTTTTATGCTTTATTTTGAAACCGGATCTCACGAAGTTGCGGAGGGCCTCACTGAGAGAGAGAGAGAGAGAGAGACAGAGAGAGAGAGACGGGGTGGGGGAGAGAGAGAGAGAGAGAGAGAGATAGAGCTGAGGCTGGCAGCAAACCTGGATCCTCCAGTCTCTGCCTCCCAAAGTACTGGGATTACAAGCGTGTGCCACCACGCCCGGCAGTTCCCCTTTTTGAGGATGTCTGTATCCCTAAATTCAAGCCATAGCCAAATAGTAACTGTTTACTGGTGTTGGTATTTAAAGGCAGGTGGATGGAGGGAGAGACAAACATTCCAATGTGCAGGATCTGGCTTAGACTACAAAACCACATTTAGGTTTATATTTCTTAAATAATGATAGTTCTAAATATGAGCTTTGCCTTTCAACTTTAGTTTCCTTTGATTAAGATGTGATGCTATTAGGGTATAACTATGTGGTGGGATCAGGGAAGGAACCTTATCGGAAAAGAATGTCAGGCTCAGATTTGTAGGGTAAGGAGAAACTTTGGATAAATGGTATATGCTCTTATTTTTGTACTTTTCTCCTGGGTTCCATGAATAGTAGTTGGTCCAAAAACAACACTAATTTGGCATAAAACTAAAAATTCCTACACATAAAAGTAGATCAGTGTTACATCAGTAGGTAAATACTAAATTCCCTAGTGGAGTACCAGAAACCAATTGGAAAGTAACAGTTTAGGATATACTGAATAAGGAAAAATCCTTATTGTTTGATAAGGATGTCACAGTTGTTTCTCAAATAACAAATTATTAGTTAGGTTTTTTCCTCAGATATAGTAAATGCAAAATGCCAAAATTAGCATCTTTCTGGAAAATGTTTTTTCCTCTAAAGATCGAGAGAATTTCAGTTTACAGGTTATGGATTTTGAATAACTGCCATCACTCAAGGCTATCCTCACATGTCTAAAGCCAAGAATATTTTCCCCATTTGGATTCTACACACTCATATACCACTGAATCACTCCTCTCTAGGAAAAACCAAATACTATGTTCTAGGAACATGATTTTTCTTAGACTATCTGTACTATATGGTTGAAATTGGGATGTTTTATAAATGCTATAGGTATTTAGTTCAGTATTGTAGTGATTTTGCATGGCCTATTAACTAATTTTAACTCTTATAAGAAATGAGACAAATAAGAAACTTTAAATTGAATAAATAAAACTTCTTATGCCCTGAACAAACTAAGAAAGTATATCTATTCCAACTATAGATGCTTCACATTTCAGAAGCTTAAGGAATGCAAACTATATCCAGGCATTAAGCACCCTTTGTCTGATACAAAGCAGGACAAAAAAAATGAGAACAATGAATCTTACATACACTTTTCCATGGGAATTTAATAATAGGATAAAAATTGTATTAGAGTCTGTGCCATTTTTTCTTTTTAAAATTCCAATGAATTTACTCAACAATGAATCTGAGCATCCTTTAGGATGGAGAATAGAATAGGAAATTAATTTCAACTTTGGATATAAAGTGACCTGGGAATTAATTAATGCACTGCTCTGAGGTTTCTGGGATCAAAATACTACTAGTGCTGAGTGGTCCCAAGAATATCCAAAGTAGTTGAGGTTGGTACTGGGAACCAGCCTTACAAGTTGCCACATCTTGATAGAGTGATATCTTTGATGTCCATAATTCCAATTTTTAAACTAAATGAATTTTTAAAAGCCAGCTTGACTAATGACATGAGCCAGTATTATTTTAGTAGCATCAAAGATGATATCTGACTCAAATCTAATACTTCCTATCTTTATTTCTCAGTTTATTAGAAGGAGACTCTAGTTAACAAGGCAGGAGGAGAAATATTCGCAAGGCTCCACCTTGTCTGTATCAATACTTTATTAAATTAATTAAAATTTTTATTCCAAAATATATTTGAATTTTTATAAAATTGATGATAACAGTATTAACTATAGATTCCATTTACCCATTTCACAAAGGTTTAACAGGTTCCTGTGTTTGCTTTATCCTCTTGTTCTGAATGTCTCTCTCTCTTTTTACTCTCATGTGTCAATCTCCACAGTATGTATGACAAACACTATACCCCCTCTGTTTTGGGGGGGACTGGGAGAAAATATGTGGAGCCTGCTTAAATATCCTGTTTCTGCCAAAGCAAAAATTGCACTGGAGAAAGATAGGTAAGGAAGACTTTTTTGTTAGGCTAGAGCAATAGGGTAGAAAGGCAGGAAATGATATTGAGCACAGTCTCACTGGAAAATAAATATGGCTGAAAACATTTTAAATGCTAAGTGGGAAGGATCTTAGGCCACTTATATTTCCTGATTGACTTTACCCAAGGGGAAAGAAAAGTTCCCTACATATTCATGACAGAAGGTAGTTGTACAATTTAAAGTACCTGCTAAAGTTGGATCTTTCACTTCCAAAGATTACATTCCAAAGGGATGGCTCTCCATCCTTCAGAATAGGAACAGCAGATATAAAACCAGCAGAGGCCTTCAAAAAGATTCACCTTTAAAGGGAGCAAACAATAATTTTGCAATTCTAAGTTTTCTAATGTAAATGCTTTAAGAAAAGGGAGGCCAGAGCCTAGGGGCAGTAGGCAGCCTATATAAAGATTGGTCAAACTGAGAGAAATATTAAGACTATCTTGGTAAGTGTCAACAAAATTTCTCTTGATTTTTCAACTATTGATCATTTTTGCCAAAATTGGTTTTAAAATGATGTGAAATAGTGATTTTTAATTCCATTTATTATTTGTTATTTATGTCAATCTCATTTGATTATTAAGTTGTCATTCAATTTGTATTCATTACTAATGTTAAGCATTTTGCCTCCCATAGTCTTGTTTTATTCTATTATTTCTTCTATATTAGCCAGCATTTATTGTAAAAAAAGTGTGCCTACTTCTTTCTTTATCTACCTATCTGTCATGAGTATGATCATACAGACTTGTATTTTATTCAATTATTTACAAATTAAGGCCAGCCATATTTATTGGGATATTGATGTTGGCAGGTAAAATCCCTTAAAACTGGCTTCTGTGACATTTTCATGCTGCTATTATTTCTAAGCTCTTATTTTTCATAAAAAAATATTTCAGGCTTATCTTATAATGTTCATATCTCAGCCATTACTGGGACAAATACCATTTAATCAAGGAATGACGTTTAGACATAATGATATGTGTAGTAGTTGGGCACATTGCTGCTGGGACAACATTGCTTCCAGTATGTTCCAGTAGGGAGAGCTAATGCAAGGCGATGCTTATCTCTGTGGAATTTTTTCAGTCCATACTGTGTCTTCCTTTTTCCATAAGGAGAACTTTGATTATATATATCTATGTATACATATATATACATATATATAGATATAGATATAGATATAGATATATTTGGTAGTACTCAGTCTCATTTTCTGCCTTTCTACCCTATTGCTTCTAGCCTGACAAAAATATTTCTTACTATATATATTTTTTCATCCCTATTGTATACATAAAATCATAAATTTTTTCAGAATTATTATACCCATAGAACTACAACAAACAATCCTACTAAAAGAGGACAAATTCCTTTCCTTCTTTTTCTTAAATTAAGTGTAGATAATGTACATGTTAGAAGAAATTGAGATCATCCCTGTTTGATCCTGCAATATGTGTATGTAATTTATTTAAAATAAATTTGGGTCCATTTGTTTCTATTTAAATTAATTTTGAGATTTTTCCTATCATCAATGTTGATTTATTTTGTGTAGGTAGACCACTAAAATGTTTCTTAAAGTAAAAACTGTAAGAAAACAATTCTCAGGAAAGTATTGTCTCCCTATCTCTTCAACTCCATTCTCCTGTTTCAGTGATTTTGCTGCTTAGGGGGGGATTATGAAGGCCACAGGGACTGGGATCCATCAGCACATATTCTGCAAAATGGAGGGTCATTGGAGAAGGAAATGTCTCCTATGCTTCAAGGGAAGACACATGACCAATCCTTGCAGATGGTACTACTGGTAGAGAAAAAGCCTTATAAAGTCCCTAAGAATAACCCTGAGGAGACTTAACTGACCTTGACAGGAAAATAATTTTATAAAAATTTATGTTTGTCCAACATAGGGATACCTTCTTGGTCTTGAATAACCAGCAGGAAAGTATAACCAAAAACGTGTGCTATTCTTGGTATAAGGAGAGAGCCATACTCATGGAGTTCTTAGAAGATGTTATGAAACTAAACCTGTCCCTCTTGAGGTTTTGCAGGTCTAGGACCACTGGACACCTAAAGAAAAAAAAAAGATGCTTGATTTACAGATGGCTCTGCCAAATATGTTAAAACAAGAGACAGATAGTTGTGGCTAACCCTTATGATAAGCAAATTATTAGTATTAATGGAGAGGATGATAGTACCCGGTATGCTAAATTGTATTCTGTGTTTGTTTTTTGTTTTTGTTTTGTTTTGTTTTGTTTTGCAGAGTGAATTATATTATAATCAGCAAAGATTTCTCAACTGTACCCAAGATGACATCAAGGGAATAGCTAAACAACTAGATGCCACCAGTAGGAAAAACATTTAGCTCTAGATATGAATTAGCTGAGGATGCTAGAGTTGATGACACCTTTGAGAAGACAAGAGATAGAAACAGCAATAAAAATTAAATTATTAAAATCAGAAATGAAAAAGGAGACAACACCACATACAGTGGGGGAATTCAGAGGATCATAAGAAACTATTTTAAAAACTTATATTCCAATAAACTGGAAAGCATGGGAGAAATCAACAGATTTCTAGACACATACAACCTACCTAAATTGAACTAAGAGGATATAGAAAACTTAAACCAACCAATAGCAAGCACAGAGATAGAAACAGCAATAAAAGGTCTTCTCTCAAAGAAAAGCCCAGGTCCAGATGGATTTCCAGCTGAATTCTACAAAACCTTTACGGAAGAACTAAACCCAATACTTCACAAGTTACTCCGTGACATTGAAAGAGATGGAATTCTTCCAAACTCCTTCTATGAGGCCAGTGTCACATTAATACCAAAACCAAATAAAGATACCTCAAGAAAAGAAATTTACAGACCAATATCATTGATGAAAATAGATGCAAAAATTCTAAACAAAATAGAAGCCATGCACATTCAAAACCACATCAACAATATTGTACACCATGACCAAGATGGTTTCATCCCAGGAAAGCAAGGCTGGTTCAACATATGCAAATCAATACATGTTATTAACCACATAAACAGAACTAAGAAAAAAATCACATGATCATCTCAAAAGACACTGAAAAAGCATTTTACAAAACCCAATACCCATTCATGTTAAAAACACTGCAGAAAATCAGAATAGAAGGAATGTACCTCAACATCATTAAGGCAATATACAATAAACCCAAAGCCAACATCATATTGAATGGGGAAAAAACTGCAGAAATTACCTTTAAAATCAGGAACAAGACAAAGATGCCCACTATTACCTATCCTTTTCAATATCATCCTCGAGAATCTTGCCAGAGCAATAAGACAAGAGAAGGCTATCAAAGGAATTCAAATAGGAAGAGAGAATTAAAATTATTTCTATTTGCAGATGACATGATCATATACCTGGAAGACACAAAACAACTCAGAAGACTACTAGAGCTGGTTAACAAATTCAGCAAAGTAGCAGGATACAAAATCAACCTAATAAAATCAGTAGCTTTCCTATACGGCAACCATGAATCCACTGAAAAAGAAATCCAGAATACAATTCCATTCACAGTATTTTTTTGATTTCTGCTCTGATTTTAAATATCTCCTGCCTTCTACTGGCTTTGGGATTAGACTTTTCCTGGTTTTCCAGGTCCTTGAGATGTGTCATTAGGTTGTTTATTTGATGACTTTCTGTTTTTCTTATGTGGGAACTCAATGCAATAAATTTTCCTCTTAAAACTGCCTTCAGTGTTTCCCATAGATTTTGATATGTTGTGTCTCTATTTTCATTTAATTCTAGAAATTTTTTTATTTCTCCCTTTATTTCTTCTCTGATTCAGTCCTCATTCAAAAGTGTATCATTCATTCTCCATTTATTTATGTAATTACTTTTTGTCTTCCTGTTCTTGATTTCTACTTTCATTCAGAACAATAAGGCAAAAGAAGAATGTCAAAGGAATTAAAATAGGAAAAGAAGAATTGAAATTATCTGTATATACAGAAGACATGATCCTATATTTAGAAGACCCAAAAAAACTCAACCGAAAGACTACTAGAGCTGTTTAACAAATTCAGAAAAGTAGTGAAGTAGTGGGATACAAAATCAACCTACAAGAATCAGTAGCTTTTCTATATACCAACCATGAATCCACTGAGAAAGAAATCCAGAAAATAATTCCATTCACAATAACCTCAAAACCAATAAAATACCTAGGAATAAATCTAACCAAGAAGGTAAAAGATTTCTACAATGAAAATTATGAAACACTAAAGAAAGAAATTGAAGATCTTAGAAGATGGAAAAACCTCCCTTGCTCTTGGATAGGCAGAATAAATATTGTCAAAATGGCCATTCTACTAAAAGTAATCTACAGAGTCAATGTAATCCCTATCAAAATACCAATGTTATTCTTCACAGACCTAGATAAATCAGTCATAAATTTCATATGGAGAAATAAAAGACCCAGAATAGCCCAAACAATCGTCAACAATAAAAACCATGCAGGAGACATCACAATTCCTGACTTCAAATTATACTACAGAGCTATAGTAATGAAAACAGCATGACATTGGTACAAAGCAGAAACATAGACCAATGGAACAGAATTGAAGATACAGAAACAAATCCACACACTTATACCCAATTGAATTTTAACAAAGCCAAACACACATGTTGGAGAAAAGACAGACTTTTCAACAAATGGTGTTGGGAAAACTGGTTATCCATTTGTAGGAAAATGGAATTAAACTCTTACCTCTCACCCTGCACAAGAGTCAACTCAAGATGGATCAAAGACCAGGAAATTAGACCACAGATTTTGAAGTTACTAGAGGAGGGCATAGGTCCAACACTGCAACATATAGTCACGGGTACAAACTTCCTCACTAAGACCCTCAAAGCTCAGTAAATTAAAATGAGAATTTATAAATAGGATGGCATTAAACTAAAAAGCTTCTGCTCATCAAAGCTTCTGCTCATCTCTATAGAGAGAGCCTACAGAATGGGAGAATATCTTTGACAGCTATCCCTCTGATATAGGACTAATATCTAGAATATACAAAGTACTTAAAAGACTCAACACTAACAAAACAAATAACCCAATCAAGTAATGGGCAACTGAACTGCATAGATACTTAACAAAAGAAGAGATACAAATAGCCAATAAATATATGAAAAAATGTTCAACATCACTAGCAATCAAGGAGATGCAAATCAAAACTACACTGAGATTCTATTTAACCCAAGTCAGAATGACAATCATCAAGAAGTCAAAAAACAAATGTTGGTGAGGATGTGGGCAAATAGGAATAATTCCACACAAATTAGTGTAGCCGTTATGGAGATCAGTGTGGAGATTCCTCAGAAAGTTGGGAATGGATCCAGCTATACCACTCCTGAGTATCTTTCCAAAGAGATTGAAATTGGAAAATTATAGTAATAAATGTTTATAGCAGCACAATTCACAATAGCCTAATCATGGTACCACTCAGGTGTCCATCAACAGATGAATGGATTACAAAATTATGGGATATACACACAATGGGATTCTAATCAGCAATAAAGAACAAAATAATGTAATTTTCAGGAAAATGGATGGACCTGGAGAACATTATCCTAAGTGAGATTAGCCAGTCACAGAAAGTGAAGGTTCGTGTTTTCTCTCATATCTGGAAGCTAGGGAATAATCGGGATACCAGAGAGACTTCAGAAAGTGGAGGAGAAACTTCAGTGAAGCAAGGGAGGTGGTCTAGGCGAAGGGGGGAGGAAGAAGGAGGATGAATGAAGGGATCACTTTCATTTACATTCTGTACATTGACAGTTCCAATGTCAATCTCAATACCCTGTATGGGGATGGAGGGGATAGGGGAAGGAACCAAGAGGATTGTGGAGGGAGCTGAGGGAAAGCCCACAAAGTGCTGTGTGCATGTATGTCACTATCGTTATGGACTACATTATGATGTGAAACTATAATGCATGTTTGGTACGTTAGGTAATTTCCGTTCTTTTGGAGTTAATAAACATCAGAAATAAGTTTACTTATGTAATATTTCCCTAGTATTGCAATAGTTTATTTTAATGAGGGATAAAGGAAATAATCATTTATCAAACACAAAAGTGATTTAATTTCATTTATATTGTAAAATAAGGTTATTAGGACTAAACTATCATCCTATTTTTATGATAAATAATAACTATTTTCTAAATAGACATGCATTAAAAACACGTTATGTGATGTTCTACAAAATTGTACTTGATAATACCCTGTACAATTAGTAGATTTATATGTCTGTATACATATAGGCATATAGAAAGTAGAGGCTGATGATCTATTTAATAATTGACATCTAAGGTTGACCATTGTCTTAAATTTCTGAAGTATTTTATTCATATATTCAATGAACCATTCAAGAGTTAATAAGTAAATACCTTTTATGCTAGTGTTTTGGACTCCTGTATTTTTATTATTCCAGGCGACTAATCCACCACCGCTTAGTTTTATTGTCAATTTCAGTACTTTGAGAGGAAAAATTCAACTGAAATTATATTAACATGATGAGACAATTGATAATATTGTACAGAAACTTTTTTTACCTTATAGATATTTAATGAAACTTAAGATAGCCTTGCTTATTTTTATTTTTAACTGTTATATAATCAGGAAATTTGAGATGAGAATTATTAAATAGCTAGAACTGTGTTAATGACATAACTTACTTCCATTGTTGTTACTAATATTTAGTCTCCACCATTAGTCATGAAAAGATCAAAGAAGAAAATTGATGCCAAGCTTGTCAAATTACATTTATGATTTTTATAATTACCTTAGGAGCTATGTTAATATAGTTCTCCATAGACATAGTTGATCAAATTAGGAAAGTTTAGGATTTAATAATTTTTTTCCTTAAAAGATTGCTCAAAGATTGCTTGTAAAAAAAAGTCGATAAAAGACCTCTTTATCGAACAATAACTTAAGGATCAAGACATTTCCCTAAAACAGTAATGTGCTATTGTGCTTATTATGTGCCATTTTCTTTGTTAAATATATTTTTAAAATCTTCATAGCTATTAATGAGTTTGTCTGAGATTGTACTTGCTTATACCTATTGTCCCAGGGTCTTTAAGTTATATAAATACAAATATTTACATATTTTTAGGAAATCTGATAGTATTTGCTCCTCCAAATTAATGGAGATACATTCAAGGTAGTTTTTAAAATCATTGGGTAATCTCAGAATTTGTTCATTGGAAAAAATCAAGCTCAAAAGAAAATAATGAAAAATTTTTAAGGTGATATAAATTATATGAAAAAAATGGAAGATGATCCCGAGTCAAAGGCCATCAAATAGACCTTTATATGACAAAGTATGTGACAGAATAACCAATCCTCTAGTCTTAATTTCACACATATATGTTTTATATTATAATGATAAAAGTGAAACTTACAGAAAAACAAAGTTTTATGCAACTAGGAGATGTAGAGTAGAAGATAGTATTAACAAAAACAAATAATATTACATTGCGGTTTTTAATAAATGCTCACAATTTTTTTTAAATTGTAGTGAAGAAAATGTAACAGTGCTTTCTCTCTGTACACAATCTTATAGTATTCTGAAAATATCTGGGTAGATGCAGAAGTACTCTCCATTTTCTCCACTGTTACAATAGTCATTAAGTATGAAAAAACAATGACTCATTAGTGATTGCCTACTGTGTGGAAGACTATCCTAAGAAAATTGCTTCTGTTTTCCTACTTAAAACTCCACACATTGTATGGCAAATACTTTCACTGCCCTCATTTACAGATGAGAAAGCTGAGACATGAAATTGTAGCCAATTTGCCCCAATTTACTGGTATAGCAGATATAGAAACGTTGAATGATTAAATCACAGGTATCTGTAAGATTAATCTTGTGTTTTATTTTTATGCTTTTCATTTCTCTTTTTCTCTGAGAACTCAAGTTTTTACATGGAAATATTTAAGGGGAAAAGAAACAAACACATATGGATGTTCTCGAATCACAAAATGAAAACTTCTGAAGGAGGTTAATGGGCAATGAGAAGTTATGGATGAGTTTTGGACAAGTGATATGACAAAATCTATGAGAAGATCTATCAATCTGAGTGTCTTAAATGGCTATTTAGACCAGGGAAGGATTGGAAAAGGAAGCTACTTTAATAACCTAACATAAAAGAAGAATTGAAGATTTTGATAATGGAAACATTATAGACACAATTAAATAAGAATTATAAGAGTAGATTTTAGAAGGGTTAATAACTGATATTGGACAGACATTCAAATCGGAGATCTTCAAAATGTTGGTGAAAGTGTTTACCTGCATACTGTTAGGGAGATCAGTAATATTTAGAATTGATTTTATCTACAAAAGATGAATGTGAAGTCATTAAAAGGGAGGAAGCAAAACAATTTTGAGTAAAAGAAACACAAAAAAGAACCTAGTAAAATAATTTATAGGATATGAAGAAGAAATAATAATTACTAAAATGTACAGAGAAAAATTTGCAAATCATGAAATTCATAGAAGATCAAGAAAAGAACATAAGAGAAAAAGGTACAAAGGTCAAATGAAGGGAATGCTAGACAAAAAGATCTTCTGACTTCAACACCCAAGTGAGTTATTCAGGGAATTAGTAGAGACATGAAATAAATAACATGCATCTGTAGAGAGTTGTGAATCAATGAGTCATACATTACTTTTTCTTAATTTGGAGTGCCTTAGGAATTTAATTTTTAAAATTGTAAATAATCAAAAATGTTTATATGTGCACTTATATTTTTGATATCCCAAATGTAAAGTTGGAGAGTTTAGTCTAGGAAGAGATGAAGTTAATGCATATATATCATATATTACATATATGTTTATATATGTATTCTCTGTTAAATATGTATGTATAATAATATTCATTTATTTATTAATTTTTTCATTGCTAGGGATTGAATTCAGGTTCTTATGGATGCTGGAAAAATAATTCTCTTTCTTTTTTTTCATGGTACTGTAGATTGAACCCAGAGGCATTCTACCTCCAAGCTACACCCCATCCCTATTTTAGTTTTTATTTTGAAACAGGGTCTCACTAAGTTGTGGAGGGCCTCACTAAGTTGCTGAGTCTGGCCATGAATTTGCAATCCTCCTGTCTCAGCCTCCCAAGTACTAGGATTACAGATGTGTGCCATCATGTCCAGCCAAATACTTCTATTTAAAATACAGGGAGAGAAGAGAAGCAGAAACAGGGGAGTAGCAACACAGAAAATTTAATTTGATGGGCTAAGTGAGATTAGTCAGTCACAAAGAGTGAAAAGTCGGATGTTCTCCCTAATATATGGAAGGTAGGGAGAATGGGACTTAGAAGGGAACCCCCGACAGAGAAGGAGAAAATTTAGTTAAGCAAAGAAGACGACCTAACTTTGGATGGGGGAAGGGAAAAATACACTAATGCACATGATGTGTACACACAAACTTATCAGAGTCAATCACTATGCCAAGCACGGAGAGGAGGGAAGGGGGAGGGAATAGGGTGGGACTTGAGGGAGGGCTAAATGAGCAATGTGTGCATGCATGCTTAAACAAATAATAAAAAATAGAAAAAAAAGGAAATCAATTGCAAGATGAATAGATGAATGGTGGAGGATCAGGGAATGTAAATGATTTTATGATCCTTCTCTGGGTTGTTCAGTAGCTGAAATGGAAAGACATAAAATGAGAAGTGGTTATTACTAAAGACTAGAAATTGGCAAGACAGGAAAGATAGAAAATCAGTTTTTGTGACTCATTCTAGGTTATTTGCGAGTTTACTGTTGCAATGGCTGACCATGAGTCCAGATGTGTCATGGAGGCGAGTGAACACCACCGCAGCAGATGATGGACCGAGTAAATGTTGAATGTGCAAACCTTCAAAGGTGTGATGAGGATAGAAAAGAAAACTGGTAAGAAAGACAAGGAGTCACAAGAGAAGAGAAAGAAACTTGACTTTGTGTTAGGAAGGTAAACACAATTTTAAATGGTAATGTTGACTCCACATCAGTGATTGGTCAAAGTATAGAGACTAGTGAAATCAAAGAGCCTAAAACTGGAGGGAAGCAATGAGCGTTAGAAGTCAGCTAGAAATGTGAACAATGTAACAAATTAAGTTTCAAAAAATGAAAGAGGAGATGAAAAGGCTTTAAAATTCCCAAAATAATTCTGAAAAAGAATGGTAAAATGATATTCTTCTTGATACTAATACCTAGTATATAATTTTCATAACCAAGGCAGTATGGTACTGCCAGGAGAGAAATGTGGATGAATGGAACAGAACAGAGTACCCAGAAAACAGATGAAAATGAACATTTCCAATAAATTAAAAAAAGAAAAAAATGTAATTCAATGGAGAAGGGGTGAACTTTTTAACAAATGGTGCTAGGGCATTGGGGATTCACCAACAAAGAAAATGAATCATGGATTTAAACATAAAATATAAAACTAAAATCTCTAGAAATACTATAAGAGGACATCTTTAGGACCTAGCACTAAATTCCTAAGTTTGATACCAAAAGCACAATTCATCAAGGTAAAAATTGATAATTGGACCTCATCAAAATGATAAAGTTTTACTCTGTGAAAGATTCTGTTAAGCATTTGAAAAACATTACGATACTTATATCTCCACATTAAAGACTGAAAGAAAATATTTATAGATTGCATATCTGACATAAGCCTTGTCTATTTACATAAAATACATAAATTTCTATCAAAACTCAATAAACAAATAAATTAGAAAATGGGTTAAAATATATCCAAACAAACATTTCACGGAAGAGTTTATGCAAATGGCAAAAGGACACAGAAAAAGATGTTCAACATCATTACCTATTAAAGATATACAAATTAAGCCCACCATGAGATATTATGCCACTTTATTAGCAAGGTTAAAATTTTTAAAAAAATGAATTTGAGTCCATTATATCAATGTCTCTCAATTCAGTAAATGTTTTATCATTCAAGTTGTTACACTAATAGCCTAACATGAAGGAACATCCGGCTTTGTCCTATTTTCTTAAAAAGGAAATATTTACTATTATTTAGCTAATTTATCTTTAATAAGAAATGAATGTTATTAAAAAAGCTTGTGACTACATAGTGTAATTTTTTTATATTGGCCAATCAATGAAAATTTTATTGGTAAGAAGATGTGAAATTAAAGACATAAAGATAATGAATGATAATAAAGATTATATTTTCAGACAGTTATACTAATGTAAACTAAATCTATACTGAAGTATTTCAAATTAAGCTATCTGATGACTGATGGTTAGATAATAGTGGAAAATTGAATATAAGTGCTTGTAGTTTAATATGCTAATTTTCTAGACTACATTTATTTCTTAATGGAAATAAATTATTAGGCAATTAATAAGTATAAAATCATGCTAAACTAGACACAAATGATGCTGAAATAAACTGAAAATTTTTATCATTCCTTGCTTTTGCTTGGGCAGCTATTCATGAATGTAGAAATATACAATTTTTATTTATGACACTTTTCTTAAAAAGTTTGCGGCAACCATCAAACTGGCACTTTTAATTGCAAAATTATGACTACTACCATAAAATTATAAGAAGCATTTTAGCAAACAAGAAGTATAATCTACACTATTTATTTGCTGAATAAATTTATTTCTGAATTACTGAGTAACCACAGCTAATTTTTTAAAGTATTTGATCACTATCTTATAGAAAGGAGGGAAATATGAAGCATTATTGAGATGAAGACACAAACATAAATAAGCAAACATTTTATAATATTTTCAACAGAATTGTACATATATTACAATGAATAATTTTGAATTAAAATATCTCATTATTTGGGACAAATTGAGTATATATTACAATTTGGATATATTTAAATTATAGAATATATTGGATATATGCTATTATTTTAATACAAATTTGCTTGGATCTTGCTAATTTCCCTAGAAATATTCCTCAACATACTATATTGAAGACAAATTTCTTTATCAATACAATGTTTTTAGTGGGTTTAAGCTATGCAGTTGGTAGAACATCTTTTATTATATGAATATATGAGAAAATAAGGACTAACACAGAAATTGTAGATTATTCAGTTCAATGCATAATGAATATCTACAAAGTTTGTTACTCACACTTTAGTCATCTTTTGCCAGAATTTTAATTAAGAATTTTTATTGAGCCGGGTGTGGTGTCGCACGCTTGTAATCCCAGTACTTTGGGAGGCAGAGACCGGAGGATCTGGGTTCACGGCCAGCCTCACCTCTCTCTCTCTCTCTCTCTCTCTCTCTCTCTTTCTCTCTCCCCGTCCCTGTCTCTCTCTCTCTCTCTACTTAGTGAGGCCCTCCGCAACTTCGTGAGACCCGGTTTCAAAATAAAGTATAAAAAAATAGGGCCAGGGGTGTAGCGCGGAGGTAGAACGCCCCTGGGTTCAATCCCTGGTACTGCAAAAAAAAAAATAATAATTTTTATCTATAGGTACACTATTTTATAGTTGATATTATAGGATGAAACATGTTTCTAAACTATAATTGATTTATTTGAATCATTCAATCAGGTTAAAAGTCTATGTCACTAACCTGAATAAAAGATTTAAGCAAAGATTAAATTTCAACTCATTCCTGACTCTTTGCATTGTAAGTAAAAAAAATTAACCATTGTGTATATGCACCATTTTTTTCTTTATCCATTCATCAGTTGATAAAAAAATCAGATTCTTTCCATTTCATGGCTATTGTGAAGATGTGAAAGTGTATCTTCAACAGACTAATTCCATTTCCTTTGAATATATACCCAAAAGTGTGATTGCTGAATCATATAATAATTCATTCTACATTTTTGAGGAACCTCCATATTCCATTAGTTTAGTAATTTCTATTCTCACCAATAGCATGCAAGGCTTTCCTTGCCTCCACATTCTCACCACTTGTTATCTTTTGTCTTTTTATTACTAGTGATTCTAAGTGGGGTGAGATGATGTCTCATTATGGTTTTGATTTGCAGTTCCCTGAAGCATTTTTTCATGTATCAGTTAGCCATTTTTATATATTTTTATGAGAAATGTCTATTTAGGTCTTTTGCCTATTTTTAATTAGGCTATTTGTTTTGGATTTTTCTTACTATGTTATAGTGAGACAAGAGTTAAATGTTTTACTATGCTATTGCATAGTGGAATATTATAAAAAATGATAGTGTTCTGTATATTTCAAAAAGCTAGAATAATTTCGAATGTTTTCATCATAAAGAAATGACACATATTTAAGGAGATATGTTGACCATGGTTTATACATTACACAATCAATACACATACCAAAATACCACATAGCACATCATAAAAGTATGCAATGTTCATTTTTATGTATGAATTAAAAATAAATATAATTTAAATTAAAAAAAGAAATTTTAAGTATAGCTAATTGAAACTTTAAAAATATACTCAAAATTCTTAGAACAATATGCAGCATATAAAAGTAAAATTCAATTTTGTTAAATATGCTATCTAAAGTTTAAAAGCATTTTTATACTATGAACTAATCCAAGAAAGGTTTTTTTATGAAATTAATAATCTATTCAATCTTATTATTTCAGTCTGAGATATGTCTAACATTTTGTTTAATGGAGATAGTTTTTATCCTATTAAACATTAAACAAAAATAATGGTCAAGTTAACATACATGAGCTCAAGAATTTAATCTATTATAAAATCTAAGTGTCAATAATATCCAAATGCCATTTCATGACCTATCACAAGTTTATAAAGTTCAAGGAGCTCTTTCCAAGATGCTTGTTTTTCTACAACATGGGAAAGAATTAACAAATACTTTAAATTTCCTATAAATAAATGAGTATTCTGAAAATTTAATTTTCACCAATTGTTTCCATTTAAAAGAAAATTTCAAGTATAACTCTTGATATTGTTGCCATTTTATAAAGTCTAGATAAATTTTCAAATATTCTTTCTGACTCTGAAATCTATTTACCATATTTTATAAGATACCAAATATCAATAATTGTATACATAATTTTACACTGTCAGTTATATCTAGTTTAATGTTATAATTCACTAAATTTTATGTAATAAGTCATTACAAATGTATGTGTATACTTGGATTTATAACATTAAGTTATTAGAAACAATGGCACATTATTAAACTGCTTCTATGAAATACATTTTTAAAATAAAATTTAATCATAATAAAAGTATGTTAAAATTAATACCATATATAAAAATGCAGTATTTCTTGCTCAGGCACACATTTTCCAAATCATCCAAAACTTCTCATAACTACTAGTTTCCAGGCAAAAGGAACATGTACATGTTCATAGCAAAACAAATAACTCAGTTATTCACTTCATATAAAAGCACTAAAATTAGATAGGAATGATAATTTTATAGCTATATTTTAATTTGTAGAAAATAATCAAATAGAATACCATCCATTAAGAGAAAAAGATGAGAAATCAATAAGGAAATGAATTTTTAGTCTTAGCTAAAAACAATAGAAGTAAGCTATTCTAATTAAAGGCAGTTTTAGAAAATAAAAATTAACATTCTAGCTATTTTCCTAACTGGCTTTAGAATCTCAGGCAAACTATTTGCTTTCTGTAGTTTTCAACTTCCTCACGTACATAATAAAAGGCTCGTCCTAGTTGATTTTCAAACATTATTTGGAACATGGTTACTCAAATGCAATGGCGGCACAACTGGCTATCCCTGTTGTCCACTCATCTCCCTTGGAAGGAGCTCAGAACATAAAACTACGAGTAAGTTCAGTAAGTTTGCAGCATCTCAGGAAACCAACGGCAGGGTGCCCTCCACATGTCACCGATTGTGTGCTTTGCATCGGAATTGGCTCCTGGTGGTCTTTGGTGGGATCACGAATTTGGCACTTCACCATCAATAATTACAAAATAATTAAAAGAAAAATATTGAAAGCAAATATTTTGAATTATTAAATTGGGAAAATTCTAAAGAATGGCAATTAATAAAAATAGCATCCACTACTGTGTTGCTGGTAGAATGTTAAGTTTTCAAGAAGTATTTGGTGAAAAAAATGATAATATCTATTGAAAATAAAATTTTCATCTCCTTTGACCTAATGATCACACTTTTGAGAATTTAGCTCATAGTGAGAACACTAAATCTTAAGAATGTGTACAATGATATTTAAAATTAAAATTTATAGTGCCCAAATGTATAAACATTTAAACTCAATTTAAACTCAACCTCAGAACTCAATAACAGAGAGTTGTGTAAATAACTATCACTTATATAATATATAAAAACAAAAACAGTAAGAAACACACACACACACACACACACACACACACATACACACACACTAGGAACTGCCTCACATGAAGAAGGAGGCCCAGAAGACCCATAATCTGAAAGCTGGAAAAACAGGGAAGTCATTGGTTTAAATCCTAGTGTGAGTTTGAAGGCTCAGGACCCAGGAGCTCAGAGGTCTGAGGGCAGGAGAAGATAAATTTCATAACTACCTTGACTTTCACCTTGACTTTACTTTGTTTGATTTGGGCCCCCAACAAATTAGCTGATAGCCACCTGCATTCTTGAGGATGATCTAGTCCACCAATTCAAATGCTAATTATCTTCCAGAAACAACCTTATAAACAGGCCCAGAAATAATGTTTTACCAGTTTTCTGAGCACCCCTTAACCTAGTCAAGTTGACACATAAAGGTAGGTATCAGAAGATGAAAAACTGTACTACAACCGTACTGTGAAATATTAGAATCTGTTAAAAGGAATGAGTTAACACTACATTTATTGTCCAAGAAATGTGTCTATGTAAAGGCAAATAAAAAAGCTGCAGAGCAACGTATATGATAATTTGCCATTAAAAAGAAGCAAACCAAAACCAAATATCTACTATGGAGAAAGCTGTGGAAAGACAGAAAAACCATTTTCTGTCACTTTCATGATCTATACTGATATTCTGCTTCAGCGCAACACATTCTGATAGACACCCCTGGAATTTGACATCTACCACATTCTGCAAATTTATAAACTAATATCTCAATTTCTGATATTGTATTCATATTCTTTTATTTCTTCATTCTTACTTCTTTTATGTTTGAGCTTTGTCTTAACAGCTCAGTTTCCTTTATCCTGTTTCATATTGGTCTGTCAGCTTCTTTTTAATACCATTTCTATCGATTTTAAATCTAAGACACAATGCCCATTACTTTAAGTACCCTCCTTCTAGAACCTTCATTTGGCATCATCTCCTTTCTTACATAATTCTTCCTGAAAAAATATAACTTTTAATCTGTATTGATGACAGATTTTGCCATTTCTAAAGTACTGTCAAGTAAAATATATATACATTAGCATGACTTGAAATCCACAGTTTTTAAACTCAACCAAAATATTTAAAGATGTTTATTCACCTCTTTTCTTCTACCTGCTCAGTTATTTTTCTCTTGGTCCATATCTGTCACCTCAGGTTCTTAACGCTACCATTTTCTCTTTTCCTTCTCAGCAAATGTTGCCATTAATCAAGAGTTCCTTCAACTTCCTGTATCCTTGCCACTAATGAACCATTGTTTGCATTTGTTCTTCCCATCCCCTCCTGTCTTATAAAAAAAGAGGTGTTCCTCCTTCATCCAAGAATAATCCTCAATCAACAGCATGGAAACATCTGTCCTTCCTCATCTGGGACCAAGGATGCACAAGTCTCTCCTCCCTGTCTTAATTTTAGCAACTCAATCTATCCCGACTTCTATGACATTGTTACCTCCTAGCTTTTAGCCTCCTCATCCCTATCACTCTTTTATTTCATAGCTGTTTTCCTACATTTTGAATTATAAACTTTCTAAAATTAGAAATTGAACACATTTTTCTAAGTTATCAGAGGGCTTGAGATAGAAACAATATTTATAATGCATAAACCCACCTGCAAAATGCTTTCTGGAGACACAAAACTGTGATAAGACATATTACATGACTGAAAAAACTCTGGAAGGTATATGCAAGAAAGAGTCATCAGAATTCATTAAATTGAGATTTTAATGGCAAAGTGCTATCAGTAGCAAAAATGATAATGAAGAATTTTCAAACATTTAAATCATAATTAAAAATCTGCTAAAAGATTGATATAGGTGAGTCAAACTTTTAAAAAAATTATATGATAGATACCCCATAAAATAACAGAAAGTTGCAATCAAGCATTCTCTTTTCTGCAGTGTTAAATGACCACACTTACCAAAATAATTGGTATGTTGGGGTAGAATTTATATTATTAACTCTGGAAGCTGTGTGTGTAAGTCACACACCTAAAATTATAGAACCTATATCAACTTTACACAGTGTTATGTTCAGTATAGTTCAAGTTGTAAAGAATAATTACAGCATGGCCTGAGCAGGATTGTAAATGTGTAATGAGGACAAAGCACAAGCGTTTGGTAGCACAGAAGTATCCAAATCAACTATCCAGCTTGAACCCAATTAAAATATTCTATTGTACTCTTGACTCACTTCATCAAACTAATCCTAGAAAATGAACAATAAATATAAAGACCTACAAATCTTTGCCAATAGTACATTCTGGAAAAACCTGCAAAAGTGTTATTTTTTCTTGTTATTGAGGATCTGTGATACAGAATTTAGTGTGCTCGAGGAATACAGAGCAATTTGACTAAAGAGTAAGGTTGGCGAGCTTGGTGGCACATACCTGTAATCTCAGTACTGGCAAGGCTGAGGCAGGAGGATCACAGGTTTGAGGCCAGCCTCAGCAACTTACTGAGAACCTCAGCAATTTAGCAAGACCCTCAACCAGTTATTGAGACCCTCTTTTAAAATGAAGTCTGGGGGTATAGTTTATAGGGGCATTCTGGTTAAACCCCAGCAAAAAAAGAGGAAGGCTGACTTGAGCCATTGCCTATGACTTACATTTTGTTTGACTTGTAACTTGCAGTAATCATGCTTCTCTTCATAAATATCTGTCTCTTCAATGTGTTATGCTTTTTATCTTTCATACATTAACAATATAAATATAGAGTAACCAATGGAAGCTCTTATATCTTTTGAACCCTTCTAGGAGTATCTAATTGCATTTTGCTCTTTAGTTCATGTTCACAATGTATTAGGTACGAAATTTTTTCGTGTTCAGCATGAGCATCCTGGTGCTTCTAATCTTGCCTATAGAGATACGGTGTATCATAAGCTAATAACTGTAGTTGACTGTGACGTTCACTGTAGAGCAAGGTAAAATACGAGGCCCATAACTACAAATCGGAAACAATAAAAACATATCTCATTAATGATATATCGCAGAAAACCCTTAGCAGTATGGACAGATGTAGGTCTAAGTTACAAAAAGAAATGCATGAAACAGCCTTGTTGACATTAATAATCAAAGAAAAGATGAGATCCAAAACCCAAATGGATCAAATCATTTTCAGTAAGGAACTCAAGGATAAATCCATTTTAGAAAACTATGTCCTTAAAAGCATATACACATTTAAAAGTGAAATGAGGAAACAAACATGCATGTGTTTTTGCTATATTTTAAAGGTCAGAGTTTTTGAACTGTCTATTTGGATCATTATAATTTGATTTAAACAGGTATAAAACCAGTTCATCGTGGAAACTCCTCCCCAGCACACAGGCACACGGCTCAATAGGCCGAGCAGATGGAGCAGCACGCCCCTGCCTTCTGAGCAGGTGACTGGTGTTCTTCAGGAATGTGAATCATATTCGTGTTCTAAGCACGAAGGGAGTGTGATCATCCGAATGTTATGCAGTCTCTCAAGACTCCCTTCTCAATTTCCTTCTATTTTTATTACTCTTTTTATTCAGACAATTTTAGAAGTGGTTTTTATATTTGTTATATCTTATTGCAATGTGTAATTTTGAGATTTTATCTCAAATCTAGAGGGCATATTTTCCTCATATAGCCATAGTGTGTGTGTGTGTGTGTGTGTGTGTGTGTTAAATCTCATTTTCCTGAGCCACCTCTCTTTTATACTCAACTGCTCACATGCACACATATATCGCTTTTCATGTACAAGTGTGTCTGAAGCTTGGCACCTACATTGAGAGAGTATGCACCATACAGAAATTGAAGAAAACTCAATGTAGCTTATGCGTACTCATTACTGAGGCTTATTTATATGCCTTGCCATATTGTTAAAGATAGGGTTTGTTCTTAGACTACAATATGTATCTACCCATTTGCTCGAAAGATGATCCATGCTAGAAACAAGGGGCAAATTTATCTCTGTAGATTTACAAATGTTACATTTGGAAGAGAATCTAATGATGGTGAATCAGATTTTGTCTATTTTAACCATGAGAAAATAGTCCCTTAAGTCTGAATTCTTAAGTATGTATATGACAAATGTGTATATCCCATTGGAATGTAAGCTACTATATTCTGAACTACCAACGTGTGGTATTCCTATCTTAGTCACAGTTTTACTTTCTGTGGTTTAAATTACCTGAGGTCAAGCATGCTCCATAAATATTAAATGGAATATTTTGGAAATAAATAATTCCTGAGTCTTAAATTGCCCATCATTCCATATTGCATGATAAGTATTGCACCATCCTGGTCCATCCTCTCCAGGTCATGAATCATCCTTTTATCCACTGTGTTCACACTCTGTTACTTTCTGATTAGTCACTTAGTACCAATCTTAGTTATCAGATTGACTGTCATGATATTGCAGTGCTTGTGTCCAAACAACCTTTATTTTACTTAATGATGTCTCCAAAGTAAAAGAGTAGTGATGGCTGGCAATTTGGATATGCCAAAGAGAAGCTGTAAAGTGTTTCCTTTAAGTGAAATGATCAAAGTTCTGGAATTAAGGGGGAAAATATACATCATATGTTATGGTTATTAAGATTATGGTTAAAATGAATCTTTAACCTGAGAAATTGTATAAAAAGTACAAAGAAATTCATCCCAGTAAAGCTATGACCACAGTGTTGTATGTGCTTAGCCAAGACGGAAAAGATTTTTTGGTTTAGGGTTTGGTACTATTTGTGGTTTCAGGCATCCACTGGCGATCTTGGAACATGTCCCTATGGATAAGCATGGGGACTACTGTAAAGTATAGGAAAACAAGTTAGAATAGATAAAAATAGAAAATTACATAGATAGATAGACACACCAAGATAGAGAGGTAAAAAGATAGATAGGTTGACCCAGTATATAAATGAATTTGTCCTGTTTCAGTTTTGGATGAAGCATAAACATAATCAATACTGAATATCTAAAAATCAATATAGACTAGTTAGGGGTCTTTGAAGAGGAATATTAGCCAAAATTGATTACTGACTCTTGGTCCCAACAACCACATAGAGGATATAAAAGAGGTCGAATAAAGAGCAAGGCTGTGCTTCAAATATATCTTTAGGACAGCTGTGTTGTAAGGGCCTACACTGGCAGCATAAAGTGGCACAAAGGGCAGGCCTTGGTATGTCTCTGCTGCATTGCAAGGAACACCGCACAGTTGTTTCTGCCTCCACCTGGGAAATCTAGAGAGACAAGGAACAAGAGAAACAGAGTGGCTACTTGAATTAGCAGCTGAGTGGAGAAGAATGCTGCAGTTGGGAAGTGCATATGCTCCTAGAGGATCAATATCTCTCCTGAATCAGATTGTGTTTTAAACATTGGACAAGCCCCCAAAGTACAAAGCCACTTTATGGAAGTATACGGCAACAACTCCCCTATCCTTTAACATGCCTCGCACCAACTGCTTCAGCTTACTGCAGTCACAGATCTGAGCACAGTGAATGAGTTTGGGAGGAGACTTAAGGGAGAGACAATGCCACTCTCTCCTCTAGCCATAGGCCAGCAAACAGTGTGTCACAAAGAGAAAGGGCAGATCACATTTTAAAACAGGTGTGTTTGGTTTACTATGAGGACTAGAAGCATGAAACCACTAAATTGATCATGTGTTATTTTTAATGCAACTACAAGACATTTTATAATAACAGAAAGCCCCAAAGGAGGGGAAGGCCTGAGTTTTCAGCTGAGAATAAAGGTAGAACTTTATCATTGAATGGGGTTTTGAAAGACAACAGGAGAGAAACATAAAGATGGTTTCTGACTATATTCACTAGTCCAGGTTGCTCAATGTACAATATACAAACCACTTGTGCTTTCAAACATGAAAATGCAGAAGTATATATGTTCAGAGGACATAAAATTTATAGGAGTCCACTGGACTCAAGTGTACAGTGAACAAACTCATTTTATTGCTTAAACCTTATGTGTAACTCAGCCTCATCTCTAAAAATGGTGGGCAACATATGATGGTCAACTAATGGGCTTTCTCACTCCAAATGGGACTTTTTCATTCAGGTGATACAACTCAGTCTTTTAAAAGTAAATTGCCATTTCACAATTCCTCCTCCCTTTTCTGCCCTTCTCCCTTGGATTTGTTCTGGTTGGGTAGGTGCTCTTAACCCTTCTGCATCTGCTGCCTAAGTATGTACATGAACAAATATGCCCTCCAGTGACCAGCTTAAACATTGTCCATTCTTCTTTCTGGGATCACAAGACCCTTCAGAACTTTGAGTTCACTGATCCACTCCTAGCCGATCTCCTCTCCTCCTTCTGTGAGGCACAGGCATTCGCTGAGTGCTCATTTCTAGCTTGGAGTAGAGAGTAGCCAGGGCTACTTTCTCAGGTCCTTGGCCATCTGCCAGTTCTACCCTACAGTGTAAACTGGATATTGGTGAAAGGAGGTATCCATGGATTTTGCTATAGTTGATATGTGTGTATCCCTCCAAAATGCATACATTGGCACTAATACCCAATGAAACAGGATTAAGAAGTGGAGCCTTTTGCAAAGTAATATAGTCATGAGGGCTATACTCATGAATAAAATGCTGTTCTTATAAAAGGATTTTGGGGTGCTATAATGCCTATCACTCTTCTACCGTGGGAGGATATTGCAATAAGATGCCATCTTGCAAGCAGACAGCAGACCTCACCAGACACTGAATCTTCTGGGATTTTGAAATGGGACTCGCCAGCCTCCTGCACTGTAAGAAATACATTTCTATTGTTTGTAAGTTACCTAGTCTATGGTATTTTGTTATAGCAGCACAAATGAACTTAAATAGATTTTAATCTCTGAGTTCTACACAGAAAGCTGGATATAGGTCTGAAAACTATCTAGGGTCTCTTTGTACCCCATTTGAGATTTCATTCCCAGAATGGGACAAAATAAAAAGCTTTATTTTCAGGTAGTGATAAGAACATTCTAAGTGCCAGTCAATTAAATTTTGTTTCTAATTGAATCAAATACAAGATACATGGAAATGATTTCTGAATAATAAAATAAAATTATTCTATTTTAAAGTAGCTAAATAGTAAAAAGTTACACAAATCACACACTATTTGAATATAAGTTGATGTGTATCATGCAAGTATTTTATCAAGGAGTTTAAACTTGTGAAAAATCATATGTATGTATAAATTAGTTCATATATATACATATATGTGTGGTGTGTGTGTGTGTGTGTGTGTGTGTGTGTGTGTGTGTGTAATATTACTTTTGTATAATATGTCTCATTGAAATATTTCATGCCAGGCATGGTGGCACCTGCCTGTAATCCCAGGGAGGGGATTACTTGTGAAGCTAAGACAGGAGGGTCACAGGTTCAAGATGAGCCTGAACAACTTAGTGAAACACTCAGCAACTTAGTGAGACCCCATTTCAAAATAAAAATAAGAATAAAAATAAAAATGGCTACAGGTATAGTTTGGAGGTAGAATGCCTCTGGGTTCAACCTCTAGTGCCAAAAAAAAGATATTTCATATACATCATATAGGTATGAAATTGGGTTTCCTTTAAAACAGTCAATGAATATATCAAATTCAATAAAAATTAAAACTCCATCACTGAGATATAAATAATTGAAGAATTATAGTAAATACTAGAAATAATGTGATTACAGAATTGCCATTTTAATTAAGAAGGCAATTTTTGGTTGTTTGCAAGCATAAAATATTAGGCCACAAATCAAATACAAACTGTGTTTTGTTTAATTGTGTGTATATGTATGTGTTAGTTATGTATATGTATATAAAGTTATACATACTTTACACATAAGCATGATCAACCATGTTACAGTGAATGGGTCCCTATCCTTAGCATCCCTTTCTTCCTGGGGTCACTCAGTCTATCTTTCTTTCCTCTCACTAGGTCACAGTTAATGATCTTCTCTTCCCTAATCCTAAGGAGTGTCCAGAAGATTCTGCCCAGTTTCTTTGTTCAAACTCGAAGGCAAGGATACAGATAATCTGACATCAGTATGGATAACTGACATGGAATTTTTGAGGAAGGGAAGGTGATATACTGGGAAAAACGCAATCAGCATCAGCTCCACTGTCTTTGATTAATTCGAGGGGTTGTACAGCCTGAAGAGAGCAACAAGGAAGGTAGTGTTACCAAACTTGCTTACAAACATGCCAGTGATAGATTTCTTGACAAACACATAAAGATATTACTAACAAAAACTATTTAAAAATGTACTTGGTTCATCTAGGATTGTTTAAGGTGAACAAATACAGAATACCAGAATATGAGAATTTTTAGTGTATGGCTCCCTGGAAAAAAGTCATGTAACCATCTGAGTACAAAATGAAGCCATCTCCATCCTGCATATGCAATCTGTCCATCTATATTACTTGGAAACTTAATATATTATTTTGGTCAAGTATGTCCTAATGTGACAATGAAAGACTCACTGATATGCTTGGTGATCTCAAACCTTCCTTTATTCCATAGGTAGCCTCTAGTTAGTTGTATCCTTAAAGTCTTAAGGGAAGGCTAGTAATGGTTAAGATCTGACTCATGTGAATCAGACTGGACACTTTGATCATTTCTATTATCTCATATATAATTTACTCTGATTTTGAAATATAGATGGTATTGTGTAGTTCTGTTTCTCTGCATGTAGCACGATTAAAACCAATGCTGATTTATCTAAGTTTTATTACTTCTACATAATGAAGGAGCTTATGTAGTTTTATAAAAATTGAAAAGTAATGTACTTTATTGAGCATCTATTATGAAACAATTAACATTACTCAATAATTGTTGCTTTTTTGGGTTTTCCCAAACTGTATTTATTTCCCAAATGAATTATATTTTGAGAAGCAGAAAACCAACTGAAAAGTTCATCAAATAAGCAATGAATTCACATATATTCTTCACTTTGATTCATTAACTATTAAAATTCTAAATGTTTGTTTTCTCTCTATATAAATACATACTTTATTTTGCTGACTTATTTAAAAGTAAAAGTTGACGATTTTATGATACTTTACCTCTAAATATTTCAGCATGTATTTCTTAAAACTATTTTTAAATATAGTCATAACTATCAATATTATATCTAAAGAAATTAACATTTTATACAATAATAATATTTTATGTATAGCCCATACTCAAATTTCCCAAATTCCTCCTAATATCTTCATGGCTGCTCTTAATTTCTGCTAGTGAATTTAGAGGACTCTCTCACTTGTGGATGACAGACCCGATACTTAATTCAAACTAAGCTCTAAAATCTCACGTGAAAAGATAGGGATTTGTGTTGGGCAGAGATCTATCTATGGGCTCAGTATCATCGAGTCTCCCTCTCAACTTCATCTTTTCATTTTATTCTCTTTTCTTTCTTTTCTTTTTGTTTCTTTTTTTTTTTTTTTTTTTTTTTTTTTT
>PVJS01002493.1:59131-84105 GCA_004027185.1 Glis glis | reverse complement strand
TAAAGCCTTTTAAGTTCTTTGTATATCCTAGATATTAGACCTCTGTCAGAGGGATAGCTTGCAAATATCTTCTCCCATTCTGTAGGCTTTCTCTTTAGGCTCTTGATGGTTTCCTTTGATGAGCAGAAGCTTTGTATATGATCCGGCTATACCATTACTGGGTATCATACCAAAGGGATTGAAACCAGAAAACTACAATAATATATGCATACCCATGTTCATAGCAGCACAATTCACAGTGGCCAAATTATGGAACCAACCTAGGTGTCCATCAACAGATGAGTGGATTACAAAATTGTGGGAAATACACACAATGGAATTCTACTCAGCAATAAAGAAGAACAAAATAACATCATTTGCAAGAAAGTGGAATGATCTGGAGAACATTATGTTAAGTGAGATCAGTCAATCACAAAAAAAGAAGGGACATATGTTTTCATTAATATGTGCAACCTAAGGAGTAGTAGGGTCACACAAGGGACTCCGGTTGATAATGGAGAACCCTCAGCGGAACAAGGGAAGTGGTACAAGGGAAGGGGGAGGGCAAGAAAGAGGTGAATTAATGGAATTACTATCATAAACAATATGTACATGTGAAAATATACCAACATCATTCTTGGTACTTCATACGGGTGGGGGGATGCAGGAGGGGACACTAAGAGCTGTGTGCATGTATGTTAACATCAATAGATATTCATTGCGATGTAAGACTCCAATGCACCAATAAAAGCACATTAAAAAAAAAGAAAATCCTTTGACTTGAATATAATGAAAATGCAGTATATTGTGGGAAACTTATAGGAAGCAGTTAAATCTGTGCATGGATCAGGGATTCTCTATCTGGAGGTAGAATTCAGAAGATCCATGAAATTGGAAAGGAAAAATACAACTTTATTTCTACAAGTCCCATACCAAAACCCAGCAGTTATTTCTATTACGAATATTAGCAATAAACTACATTAGTATTAGCAGATTTGGAGAAACTTACAAGATAATTACAAATTTTAATACAGAAATGAAAGCACATGTACAGAGATATAGTTCAGTGGTACAGCACTTGCCTGGCATACATGAGGCCCTGGGTTCAATCCCCAAGTCCCAAAAAAAGAAAAAAGAAAAGAAATGCAAATACAAAGATAATGGTTAAGAAGAAAAAAATTGGAGGACATACACAGCCAGATATTAGGACATTATAAATATATAATAACAAAATTGTATAGTATTAGAACAAAGATACACAGATAAGTGAAACAAAATGGAAACAGACCTACACATATATGGCTACCTGATTTATGACAAGGGTGACACCATGATGTGATGGGGAAAATTAGGATTTTTAATAAATGCAAAACTGAGAATACTATTTTCAATAAATGCTAGATTCACTGGCTATACCTGTGTGAAAATAAGTAAAACTGGACCCCTACCTAACAATATAGGGGAAAATCAGTAATTTCAGGGTCTTGTAGATGAAATTTCTAGAAGAAAAAAACAAATAAAATGTTGTGATTCAGCATAGGCAAATCAAAAAAGCACTGACCACAAACATAAAGGTTAATATAGTAGACTTTATTAAAATGTAGAACTTCAATTCATTACAAGTATATTACAAATAGAATGAAAGGGAAGTCACAGTTCAGGCAAATTTTTTTAGCCTATGTCCAACAAAAGATTTACATCTAGAATATAAATCAATTCCCAGAAACAATAAGCAAAAGACAGGCAATATGATTTGTTAATTGGTAAAAGATAGAACAGGTGCTTTACAAATGAGGATTTCTGAATGACCAACAAGCATTCCACAAGGTGATTGACATTATCTGCAAAGTGTAAGAAAATAATGCAATGGGGTACCACAACATGCCCACTCGATTGGTTAAAATTAAATATTTGAAAATTCCAAATGTTGGTGAAGGTATGGAGTACCTTGATCCCTTGATCAGTGTTAATAGCAGTATAAATTAATATAAACATTTAGGAAAACTGTTGGATAGTCCTAATCCATCTAACGCTGAACATATTTATAACCCATGACCCAGCAATTCTAGTAGAAATGCATATATATGTACAAGAATATTCATTTACCATTTAATTAACACCAAAGAACTATAACCCATGGGTCAATCAATAGCAAGCACTTTAAATAAATTGTGATGTATTCACATAAGAAAAACAATTATAGCAATCAAATAAGAACAAATTATGTTACATGCAATTGCATAAATATTGAATAAAAGAATCCCAAGCCCTTCCCCCCAAAAAATGCTGTATGATTTTAATAAATTTAAAACACTAAAACTAATCTATAGTAACAGAAATCAGAGTATGTAGTTGTTACCTTTGGGTGATATCTAAGTAATTATTATGGTTTAGATATAAAATGTGCCCCCAAGACTCATGAATTGAAACTTTGGTCTCCAATGGAGCAACGTTCAGAGATGAGACTTTTTTAGAAAATGATTAGATGATGGGCACTCCAACCACATCAGTGGATTAATCCATTTGGTGGATTAATCTTTTCAATGGACTATTGGGAGGTGGTGGGGACTGTAGGAAAAGGGGCCTACTTGAAGGGAATGAGCCTTGGGGGCGTGCCCTCGAGGACTATGTCTTCACTCTTTGCCTCCTGTCTGCCATGAGGTGAGCAGTTTCCCGCGCCACGCCCTTTGCCATGCTGTTCTACCTCACCTCTGGCCCAAAGCAATGGAGCGGCCGACCTTGGATGGAAACCTTGAGCCAAAATTAATCTTTCCTCTTCTAAGTTGTTTTTCTCAGGTATTTGTCAGAGAGAAGAGCTGACTAACACAGGAATCATTTAATCCTCTCCTAAGTAGCTTTAAAACCCATGCTCTCTTCTCTGTTTCCCTTGCTCTAATTCAAGTTCTAATTATATCTCACCAGGATTATCACAATCATGTACAATCATCTTCTCACTCCAATCTTGCCCCACTGAGTTAAATCCTTTATTGTATAAATCCTTTATTTATAGCTGGAGTAATCTTATTTGTGTGTGTGTGTGTGTGTGTGTGTGTGTGTGTGTGTGTTACTGGGGATTGAACCCAGGGGCATTCTACCTCCAAGTTATACCACTAGTCCTATTTTATTTTTATTTTGAAACAGGGTCTCACTAGGTTAATGAGAGTCTCACTATTTGCTAAGGCTGTCCTCAAACCTGTGATCTTCCTGTCTCAACCTTCCATGTCCTAGGATTACAGGGGTGCACCACCATGCCCAGCTTGAAGTAATCTTTTCCAAATCACAAGTCTAATTATGTTTCTCCCCTGCTTAAAATCTTAAAAGTTTAGGTCCTTCAGTAAAAATTTTGGCCCATAGGATGGTATGCAAGGCAGTTTATTTTACAGACCCCAACTATTTCTCCATCTTCACTTCCTTAGCACCCCCTGTCCCATGCTCCACCATGCACCTTCCTGACCACTCTCTGTTCCCTTGCAGGGAAGGACTTGCACTCAACACTTTCTCTGAAGGATGATGCTATGCATCCTTCAAATATTATGCAGCTCAAGTACCACTTTCTCCCAGAAGCCTTCCCGGTCTGCTTCCTTCTATACTGTCCCTCAAACGTAGGTGATCTTTTTTCTTTGAAGTTAGATTTGTCTCTGGTCTAGACCTGCTCATAATGTATATATTATCTATTTAGTCATCTGATTGCCCCAATCAAACTGAGGAATCAAGAGCAAGAATGGTTTCTTTAACTTATGAACACAAGAGATCACACAAAGCCAGCATAAAGTCGGCTTTCAAGAGATAAATTAATGAACAATTATATACCCACACTCCAGTTAGTTACGTGCAGCCTCTTTCTTGAATCCAAAGAGAGCATACAACTTATTTTTTCTGTAACTTTAAAGCCTTTCTCTGCAGATAAGAGAAAGAAATGTTAAGCAACTAAAATCATTTTTCAGAATTTTACATTTTTGCTCATAAAATTCTGACATTCTATGAACCTAACATAAAATTGAAATTAGATATCAAATGGATTTGAATTCCATGTCTATGGAAGTTAAGACAGGGCTCTGCAGCCAGACTTCCTGAATTCCAAATCCCAGCACCACATTCAGTAGCTAAGAAAGAGTGACTAAGTTACTTTACCTCTCTGTGTCTCAGTTTCTTCATCTATGAAATGAGATAAGGGTGTCTGTCTCATATGGCTGCTGGAAGAATTATATGGGATGATATATGTTATACACCAAGCATAGAGCCTAGGAAATTTGAAGTGTTTGATTGTTATCTAGTGGTAGTAATGGTAACATCAATAGTAATCTAGAAAAAAAATGTCTGTTTACAACATGGAAATATTCTCAGAAAATTGTTTGACAGGAAACTGTGGCCACAGGCGAGGAGAAATAAACCACTCTGTTGATGCTTTACTCCCGGAAAAATTCCCAACCAAACTGTCAGTGCTTCCAAAATTAAACTCAGAAGGATATTCACGGGAAGAGCACTGAGTCTGTCACAGTGATTACACAAAGCAAGCTACAGATGTCTCCGATGAAGGGTAATTGACACCATAAGCCTTAGACGATCAAATTTTCAAACATTTAAGTCAATAAGTTGCTTCCTTAATAGTTCAATATTAAAATCTCAGAAAAGAAACCCATTTTTATTTAAAATTAAGATAATGCTGAAAATGCTGCCCAAAGAGTTTGACTCTTTTTAAGAATAAAAACTGTGGTTTTACTTTAAAACTAAGTTTACACTGTGCTTGATTAAGATGATCTGCACATTAAATAACTTTCTAAACCCTGATCAGAAAAAGCTTTTGCCCTGAACTTCCTAGATCCAATAAAGTTTTCAAAGATCTAATACTCTTCTTGTCATTTTCTAATAATCAAAGAAATATGCTTTTAATATTAGGAATAAATAATAATAAAAATCTTGGTGCTATAATGTCTTTTTATAAATGGTAAATGGCCATCAATTTTTACTTTTGGAGAAAAAAAATTTTTTTTTTGTGGTACCGGGGATTGAACCCAGAGGCGTTCTACCTCTGTGCTACACTCCCGGCCCTATTTTTTATACTTTATTTTGAAACCGGATCTCACGAAGTTGCAGAGGGCCTCACTAAGTAGAGAGAGACAGAGAGAGAGAGAGAGAGAGAGAGAGAGAGAGAGAGAGAGAAAGAGAGAGAGAGAGAGAGACAGGGAGAGAGAGTGAGTGAGAGAGCTGAGGCTGGCCGCAAACCCGGATCCTCCGGTCTCCACCTCCCAAAGTACTGGGATTACAAGCGTGCGCCACCACACCTGGCCGGAGAAAATATTTTTAATCTCTGCCATGATATTTCTATTATATGTATTAAAAACACAGTGACGTGGTTCTGAAAGAAGCAGAAAGACTTTTTATAATTTTCAACAAAAATACATAGGAAAATGAATCCTAACTAAAATTTGATCTGCCTATTATTTTCCAAGGTGTCTTTTATGACAACAATAACAAAAAGTTGAATGCGAGATATATATTAATCTTTGGAAGTCCTCACAATATCCATAAACTTAAAACAATCTTCTGCCATAAAATCCAAGTAACGATTTTACTACACTCATTATCTATGTGATATAAAATTCTTCCGCCAATTATTTTGTGCATTTTGATTGAGGAGAAATAAGCTTAAATAATAATTATTTTATTTTAATTATTTTCAGAACATATTTAACATAAAATAAGTTAATTTATCTGTTTAAATATTGCTTCAATGTAATGCCAGAAAACTCCTTAAAAATTGAAATTTTAAATTTGACCATTGTTTTGGCTAAAAATTTTTGGACAATTTTTTCAAATGATTTTGTAATTAAATTGACCATTTTGGTATCTTTTAGGTATACGCTAGGACCAATAATTCTGTCCCCTGCTGCCAGTAGGAGAATACATCTCGGAAATAAATGAAGATTTATATAAGTCACATGTATATAGTTCTAATTAGAGGAGTTGATGAATATCATCTTTAAAAGTTGGCATTGTTTTGATGTAAAAAAATTCTATTTCAGTTTATGGAAAAATTAAATAACACTCTTTCCAAATACTGGAAGTATAATTTTGGAATAGAGAAGGTTAAAAATAATAGACATCATTTAATTATGCCCAAATGCATGTTTAGAACTAAAAGAAACTTTGACATCCACTACAGACCTATTGTATTGCATGCAAAGTCAGACCAGAATGATAAGCCAAACAAACAAACAAATCCAAATGAAACCATGTGGGTAGAGATAATCCTGTCTTCTTATAGCATATTGATTACAGGCAATCTCTATAGGCTTAGACATGACGTTTCACCTCCACCTGGCAGTGAGTTCCCAAACCAGTGATCGGCAACCAGGCAATGTAACTAAAAGATCTCACTAGAAATGTCTTCTATAGAAAGTCAATACAAAAGCCACAAACTCCAAGAAGCAAAAACCTCAAAATATCCAGATATGAAGCTTTATAGATGAATTAGTGGCACAAATCAAGCAACAAAACTAATTTCAAAGGTATTTTTGACCATGTAGAAACTTCTCTTTAGCCTGACCCTACAAGCAAAGAAACAAGGCTGCTTAGTTACAAGCTTTTTTCTAATATGTTTAAATTCTTTTAATTATGAAAATGTATTAACCCCCCAAAAAAATTTAACACAGGAAAATATGAACAACATAGAAATAGTATATAATTCCACCTAGCAGATTTATTTTAATCATTGACTTTAAAAAAAAAAAGTAAAACATACATAGAAAATTCTAGCTGTTCAGAAGGACATAAAATGAAAAGCCAAACTCTCCCTCTTCCTCTCACCATCATCCATACCAGTCTTTACCTACGATTGTTTTAAAATTTTTAGTATACCCATCCAGAAAATAATGCTTATATTCGTGTCCACATTTACATATACTCACCTACCCTTGCAAAAACATTTTAATAATGTTCTTCCATTTTATAACACAAAACAAAAATCATTTACTTCTAATCATTAGAATTCTGTTGTAGAAAACCATAAACATTATCTTTATGACTGTGCCATTACATTTTGCAAAAAGCATGAATTTTCAATAAATTCATCAATTGTGTGTTTTGGGTTTTTTTATACATTTATTGGTGCATTATAGTCCCACATCATAATGTAGTTCGTAGTGATAGTGACATACATGCACACAGCACTTGGTGACTCAAGTCCCTGTAACTAATTGTAATGACTCATAATACGAAATACATCCAAACTCCACAAAAAATAAGGGAGAATTACTCATATAATTCTTCATCAGCCCAAAGGAAAATGGATCAATATTTTTCAAAAAATATAAGCTAATTTTAGGATTTAAATTGTTTTATAGACTAAGATAAATAATAAGATAAAATTTATTTTTATAAGCTACTACTTAAAGCAATTTAAAAATCTACCTTCATTCATCACTGATAAGATTAAAAATAAAAAGATACAGAAATTAGGTAAAATATACAATTTTTTTAAAAAATGGTGATCCTACATTGACATCTATTTTGTATTATAAATATAAACTATAGTATAAATAAAATTTTTGTTTTTAAAATTTCCATTTAGATTCTTTTGAAAGCAACTGAAATTAGAAATATGTCTTAATTGATTTTGAAATATAAAATTGAAATTTTAACATCTGCAAACTTTATCTGAGCATATTTTGAATATTTTAATTAAAATAATTCATAATTCTGTTCTTTATTTTTAAGACTTCAAAAAGCTCTCATTTCTGTTCATTGACATGAATAAGAATCTATCCTTTTATTTCAACATATTCTAACTAGAAATTGAATTTTTATGTATCAAAAACTACATTTTTAGTTAGAGATAAAAATCTTATTATACCCACTTTAATTCTGCAACAGGATTCATCTCATGTGAGGAAAAAATACCCTCCAGGCAAATCTACAATCTTTTCGGTTAATTCAGAGTTATTGACCAAGGCATCTCATAACCCCGTCACAAATTCTGTCAATACCAGCAATATGACTCACAATAGAGTAAAAATCAAACTTCTAAATGGCACTCATATTAAGAAACACTTGGTGGGGGAAGTTAATTCAAATTGATCATCTAATGGATGAAGCAGCCTCTGTCAGATGAGGATTCAAGAGATCCCTGAAATTCACAATAAACAGAGTTGAAAATACAAGCGCTACTTTTCGGAGTCGTTTTAGAGAGCAGATTATGTGCATTTGATCTCCATAGTTCAGAAGGAGATTCTGAAATCTCTTTCATGATTAGTGCCGGCTTGCCCACCAATCAAAGTGTTTGAATACACGTGCATTTGAAAGTGGGAACACTTGCTTGTAAATGCACTATCTTTTCTCCCTCCCACCCCAGCCCATCTCTTTGGTAGCTAGATCCAGCAGGTCCCTCTCATCCCCCCAGTCCTGCTGTTCAGGACTTCGATGAAGAAGGCAACAACTGTAAGCTGAATCATTCCACCAACACAGCTTTTCTAGACACGGTCACTATTGAGTCCTGACAACCTCTTATGATTAATATTGTCATTTGTAGTCAATGGAATTGATTCTTCCTCCACCTTCCAAGCTCTACAAAAAGAAGACCAAGGGATGTAAGGGCGGTTAGAAGCGATTTATCTTTTACAATTTACAGAACCAATAAAGGAATTTAGCAGAAGAAAGGAAATATTTACCAGTCAGTTAGGGAGCTTCTGTCATTGGACAAACCGGATCACTATGTGTTTACGACAAATCCTGCACTAGTTCTGCCTAAGTGCATGACAAAATAGTTCCAATTGTGGCCAGATCGCATACAGATTCCCTGCTGCACCTTCACTGGCTGCATTCCTCAGCAACTTAGAGACTATTTGCGCAGTATTTGCAATGAACCATACGTTGCGGGTAATTTGTCATCATACTTGAAAACATCAATATCCTTGGCTTCTCTTGACTAGCTGAAGCTGAGAGAAAATCTCTAACATCATAAACCCACATTGCTTACTAAATCTGAATGTCTCCGTTCATTACAATAATAACAAAGCACAGTGATGAAAGAAAAGAACTTTTCCCACTTGTACATTAATTTCCCCTCTCACCTCTGTTTCCTCTTGGGGGGATATAAAACTCTCCTCTTGGGTTTAGAGTTGTTCTCAAACATCAGCCCTTAGTGCCATTCCTTTGCCTTTCTCCTTTTTTGTTCTGGGTGAAAAAATTCCTCTGGAAAACGACATTTTCTGCCTGAATTGATAGCCCAAGCTTTTAATTCTAACATTTCAATACAGGGACTAAGGGAGATTATATACGTGTCTTGTGTTTCATGGACTTAGGGCTGTGATAATTTAGGTCTAGATTGCTGATAATATTGGGGCGTTATACAATATATAGTCTGACAGTAGCCATAAAATGGGCATTTGTTACTTACTGTGCTGTGCTTCGGGCTGCTTAATGGTGTCCACAAATATTTGCAAAACATAAAAAATGCTGATATTTTAATGACGCAGGAGGATTACATCAAATAAAAGGCACTTTAGCTATAGCTGTGTGACAGCAGAATTTACTGCGCAACAATGGCAACAGAATGTAAATGAAAAGTTCTGCCGAAAAGAATAGCCGCTTTTGCGAAGCTTATACGTGTGTGTGTTGTTTTTATTGCTGTGCTAAATTGATTCTATGCAGTAAACGGCATCGTTGCCTTTACATAGCATTTTGATAATTTCCAGATGGCTTGTGATTTTGTTTTACATTGGAAATTATGAACATAGAATCATTTTCCAAAGTTTCGAAATGAGGGATAGTCACAAATCTCAAGGTAGGTAAATACTATGACGATGTGATGACCCTTTCTCATACATACAACAGAGACATAGCCTCTATTAACTGCACGAAATCACGTTGCACCTAAAACTCGCATTATTGTTGGTGATGACCCTCCTGAAGATGGCCACTGGTGAACAGCTTATTTTGCACACCACCACCTGTCCACTAATATCCCTTTGACCAAAGCTAAAACTTCAAACAATTTTTTTTTCTTTTGTTCATTATTCTCTTCCCCTTCAGAACTCTCGGCCTGAAAGGAATGTTGCCAAGGTGTCTGATTTCCTCAAAGTCCACTGCCGCGACCTATCATTTGATATTAAATCGCAGTGTTTCTTCTGCCCACCCTGCTCATGGTGATCCCGTTTCAACCAGGGCACAGCCTGCGGGGCCTTCCATTCTCCACACACATCCTCCCGAGAGCTTGTGTGACAGGCAGCTTGGCCACAGGGCGCGCAGCCTGGCAGAGGTCCAGGACTCGCTTTTCATGTTAAGTAGGGCTGGTGGGCGATGCTGAGGTAATGGCTCGTCTAGTGGAAGTTGGACACACTGCCCTGCCAGAGAATTTCCATTTGGTGTGGAACTGGATGCCATGTTGGTATCTCATAGTCTTCTGTTTCACAGAGCACTTGTTGCTAGTGATTTTTTTTTGGGGGGCGGGGCAGGTACTAGGGATTGAACCCAGGGAAATTCTACCTCAATGCTGCACCCCCAGACCTTTTTATTTTTTATTTTGAAACAGGATCTTGCTAACCTGTTGAGGGTCTCGCTAAGTTTCTGAGGCTGGCCTTGAACCTGGGATCCTCCTGACTCAGTCTTCCAAGTACTGGAATTACAGATGTGCACCACCATGCCTAGTTGCTGCTAGTGATCCTGTTGTGATTATCTTTGCTGAGGAAACTGAATTGATCCAGGTAGTAAAATTCATACGGTCTCTAATATTCTAAACAATATCATTTGTCCCATATTTGCATTTTAAGTGATAGAAAGCATATCCTTCTAACAAACCAAAAACATTCAACTAATTTTTTTTTTGTACTGAAGATTGAACACCCAGGGGCATTTTAACTCCGGGCTATATCCCCAGCCCTTTTCATTTTTTATTTTGAAACATGGTCTCGCTAACTTGCTATATGGATCTTGCTAAATTGCTGAGGCTGTCCTCAAACCTGCAATCTTCCTGTCTCAGCCTCCCAAGTACCAGGATTACAGGCATACGCCACCACATCCATCTCATTTGGTTAATATTTATTGAACCCCTGCTTCATGCTAGAACCTATGCAAGGCATGAGGGTTAGAGTGCAGAGTAAGAAAACCCATAAAGCTTACCAGTTTTCACTGCATTGTTCTCTATGTTTTTCTTCTTCAATGAGTTATTAGTGCTTTGGCATTATAGATCTGATTCCAGAAAAGTTTTTAATTATGTTATCAGTGGAAATATTACCATTTTTATATATACCAGATTTATAACCTTAGGTTGGCAGAAAATACATCTAAGCCATTTCTTTTCTTATTTAGAGTGCGTTTTATTGTTATACCTAAATGTAATCATGTAAAATAGTCAAGCAAAAAGAATTATACAGAACAAAATACGCTAATTCCTGGTTCACTGCCTCCCATGCCACCTACAAAACATACAAATATTCATACACACGCACGTGTGCTCACACATACTCACCTGCTCCTCTCCCTAGAAGCAACCTCAGTGGATAGTTTGCTGTGCTTGTCATGCATTTATATACATGTATGTTCATATCACAATTATACTTCATGCCTTTTTTGTGTAAATGGGACACTATTTTCACTTAAAAATATGTCTTAGAAGCCGATCATGGTGGCACACACTTGTAATCCCAGTACTTGGGAGGCCGAGACAGGAGGATCACAGGTTCGCGGTCAGCCTCAGCTACTTAGTGAGACCCTGTTTCAAAATAAAGAATAAAATAGGGCTTGGGGTGTAGCTCGGAGGTAGAATGCCTCTGGGTTCAACCCCCAGTACTGCAAATATATATATATATATATATATATATATATATATATATATAGTCTTAGAGATTTTGCCATGCCAATATGTATTAAGTCTTTTTCTTTTCAACAGCTGAATAGTATTCTTTACTATGGATGGACCATATTGGATTTAACCCAGGGCCCTATTGATGTATCATGGCATTATTTTTCAGCTTGAAAAAAATAGTGCTTTATTGCCATTTTTTCTATTTTAAGGAATTTCTGCAGAAAAACTAACACCATACATCTGATCTCCATTTTCAATATGCTATTCCTTTTCATTTGTGGTGTTTGAAATGTCTCAAAGCTCCATAAGAGAATTCCCAGTCTAATTCCCTTTGGAGTCTTCTCTGAAGTATTCATCACTCGGAGGCATAAGTTTCAAGTTATAAATCTATTCGCAACAGTAACCTTACAATTACTTCATAAAAGTAAAAATATTTTATGCATATTTTTAAAACAATAAATCAGTTTCTAGTGTTACAAGCCTAGCAGTGAAATTTTAAAACTGTACATTTGGGCAAAAACATAAATAAGTAGTCCTATAAGGTTTTATTTAGATAACTTGGAGAAGGACATATCTCAAAAAATGAGGATAATAGTACCATGCATTATTCATTTGATTGAATTTTGAAAATCTGGTCCCAATAGGAAGACGAGATGGATCAAGGTTAAATCTGTGTGCTTTGATTATAACTCTCAGAGAGAAGACCAAGATATATAACTTTTCCCCTCAAATTCCTTTTTGGTAAAGATATAAATAAATATCAATGAAAACATGTACATCAATGGTTAGTGACCATGCTATGCTTCCAAATAAAACAGAGCCGCAATATCATCCACACTGGAAGTTACCAGTTGAACTTTGTCTCCTATCAGAAATGATAATTGCTCAAAATCTCTATTTTTTGAAGTCTCTCTCAGGTTGTGTGCTTTCTGATATTTCATTAGGACATAATATGTAAGTGCACATAAAAATGCCCTGTTTCAGAGAATGGGTGCACTCCTGCTTGTGTGAGCATTTCTAAAATGAGTGTTGTCATTTTTATCACCTCATGCTCATCTTTAAAATGTCACCTCCTTGAAAATAAGTCCCCACATGTCTCTACATAATCTACCAAATTTTGCATAAAGCAATAAGTTTCATTTCCATGGTATAGGAGATGGACTATGCAAAGATTAAAGACTGCAGAATAAGCCCCTGACCACCTATGAAGCACATTGCAGACCAAGGACTTTGGGCATGATTATTGCTGGCTCGGGAGTATTGGCTTTTTCCTTAACCCCGTTCAGGTTCGCCAATAGACTGACTTTGTCCTTTCTACTCTTACAGACCTAATCCAAATGTTATCCCAGAACAGCAAACCCTTTGCAGAAACTGAAGTGAAGATCATTGTCCAAAAGTGGTAAATATTCAGTTCTGTCCTCTTTGTTCCTGGGTTTAGGAGGTGAAAGACTGAGTCAATCTGAGAAGTGGCATTTTCTATTTACTAACACAACCTCTATCAGCACAGTGAGAAAAGTAATCATTCAGCCTCAGTGCCCTTCTCATGAATGTTTGCCTGTTTCTACAGGCTAAATGCAGGCATGCGGCCTGTCTCAGGCCCTCCCATGTAGCTCAGCACATGATGGCTGCCTCCCTGGCCTCATCTGAACATGTCTGGGGGTCTTTTAATTTCAAACAAATCAAAATACCCTAACTTTGTGATATCATCTTATATAATAAAACCTAATACCTTTTTATTTCCTCTGCAAGGCATAATTTCTATTTGGCTTCATTTACTTCCCCTTATTTTTATTGCAATTAGAAATTAAAACTTATGGTCTGATTTTTACCCCAAACTGAATCCAAAGATCATATCAAAACTAAATGACAGACCACAGTGTGATACAAGTTCACACCCTCGAGAGTAGTTAAAATTAAAGACTGACAATACCAAATGTTAGCAAAGATGTGGAACAACTGGAACTCTCATCCATGGCTAGCAGGAATGTGAAACGGTTAAGTCATTTTGGAAATAGTTTGGCAGTTTTCTACAAAGTTAAATATATGCTTTTAATATGGTTTGGCAATCCTCCTTTTAGGTAATAACCCAACAGAATAATATTTAGATCGGCTTTTGTGATAAAACCAAAAAACTAGAATCACCACACATGTTCAATATTAGGCAAAACAATGAATAAAAAAATTATGATATATCCATTCAATGGAATCCTACTCAGTAACACAAAGAAGAGAACTACTGATAAGACACACAACTTAGGTAAATCTCAAAAATATGCTGAACAATGATAGACCCCAAAAGGTATGGAGTATATGATTCCATTTATATGAAACTTTAGCAAAACTAATGTACCAAGAGCAGATCAGTGGTTGCATGGGGCCAACATAGAGAATGAATTGACTGCTAAAGGAGATAAGAACATTTGGGGGAGCAATGAAAACATTTTACGGCATGATGGTGGTATAGTTCCATGGCTGAATACAATTGTCAAGCTTTATTGAATTGTATATGGCACATTTCATTAGATGTATCATACCTCAATAAAGCTAGCTTTAAAAAAAATTGAATAGCCATACATCTACAAAGAGAATTCCCAACACTGGCAAGATGGCCCTGAAATGAGAAAAAGACAGCAATTCGCACTGCTGTACACTGGTAAAATTTTGGGGACAATTAGATCCAGAGAAGTTTATACCTTTGAGTCAGTAGTCTTAATACCAGAAACACATCCTGAATACATTATGTGATTATTAGAAAAAGCCATATGTAGGAAAATGTAAAATTTGATTGTAAAAACAAATGTTATTTACAGTAGCAGAATAAAAAAAATTTTGTGTGTGTGTGGTACTGGGGATTGAACCCAGGGGCATTCTACCTCTGAGCTATACCTGCAGGCCTATTTTTTTAATTATTTATTTGGAAACAAGGTCTCACTAGGTTTATGAGAGTTTCATTACTTGCTGAGGCTGTCCTCGAACCTGCAATCCTCCTGTCTCAGCTCCCAAGTACTGGGATTACAGGCGTGTGCCATCACCCCTGACTTGAAGAAAAAATTTAAAAAGGGATCATCTCAGTGGCCAACAGTAAGAAAATGATCATGGAAATCTCAGTGCATCAATTCACTAAAAATATTATGTAATGGTTAAACATAACTATGAAGACCATGCGGCTAAAAATGCTCATCCTGTAATGTTAAAGAATACAAAATGTGTCTGTGCAATACATATCTGAAAGATTTGGTTCACATGTGACCAGAATGGAAAGGGAAATGTATTATATTTGTACAGGCAGCAATATCATGGGAAGCTGTTTACTTACTTCTGATAACATGATCAAGTTGTCCTTAGAACAAATAGCAAAGAAATTCTAGATGGCCCAGGAGTGCCTACTTTGTATCCTAAAATCCCAATAAGCTCCTCTGGACTCCACACTGCTTCATACAACCAGAAGAGGGACAGATCAGTGCGATCGGTGGACTTCAGGGTTCAGTCTGCAAATTTCTGTGAGTGAGACCGTAAGCCCTGCTTTCCTCTTCACCCACCTCAAATCTGCACTTGCTAACCCCTCTCAAGCTTTCTATTTCTTATACTCTCCACTCATTTATGATTTAATGTAACTATTAGTTTTCTTTCACTGAAAAACAAATTTACCAGCTTAAAACAAAACAAAAAAACTTCCTTATGTCTTCCCAGTTTCCATGAGTCAGGAGTCGGGGCGTGGCTTAGGTGGTCCTCTGCTCAGTTACACAGGGCAGCCATCTAGGAGTTGGCAACACTGTGCTCTTTTCTGGAGCTCATATTCCTCTTCCAAGCTCACGTGGCTATTGGCAGAGTTCATTTCCTCTCCCTTATAGGCCCGAGGTCGCTGTTTTCTTGCTAGCTGTCACCCAGGCTGCTGTGGACTCCGAGAAGCTGCCTCAGTTCCTGGCCACGTGGCTCTGTTGGGTCCTGGCTGACTTCTTTACAACCAGCAGAGCACCTGTCTCGTCAGGAAGGATCCAATCCCTCCTTTAAGGACTTCCACGTGAATAAATTGGACCCACCGAGGATAACCTGCCTTTGATTAACTCAGTCAACTGATTTGGATCCTGAATTAGATCCAAAAATTTCCTTTACCTTTTCCACACCATAAGGTAGTCATGGGAGGGACATCCCATCATATCCCCAGGTCCAGTCTGTACTTATTGGGAAGGATTACACAGGGTGTGTGCACTAGGGGGTGGGAATCTTAGGTGCTGTCTTAGAAATCTACCTGCCATGGTAATTGATACTTAGTATATTTACTTATTTATATTATCTGATTATATTTATACATTACATATATTTGATCCAGAAAAAAAGATAATTCCCACAGAGATTAAGCCTAGCCCCATATGTGTCCACTATAAGTCCTGTAAATTTTGTCTGAAAGGCTCACACACACACAAGAAGGCAAACCAAGATTTAGCAGGGAGTGCTGTCCTGCCTGGACTGGCCACCCATAAGCAGACAAGTCCCTCACCTTCCTGTGCCAGCATGGCCAGCCTCCAGGACGCAGAAGTCCTTCTTTCAGGTGAGAGGTGCTGGGTAAGATGAGGATGACTGACACCAGCAGGAATTTCTCCATCCCCTATCCAGGCCCATGACAGGCATTGCTGGTACATGCACACTTTGCCAGGATGTGACCTCAAATCCTTCTCAGCCCAGCTCTTCAGAAATCCATAACAATCAGTAAGAATTGACACATAAAGTCAAACCTGTTTACCATCTCAGATTAAAGTATTATCAGCAAGTGCCAATTAAAATCAAACAACAAATGTGAGTACCAGCTATGGCAAAACACTTCAAAGAACTTACACCACGCTAGTTCAGGAAAAATAAAAGTATTCATAATCCATGTGCCTTTTGTTTTCATCCAAATTAACATGAATTGAGTCTCTTGAAGAAATACCTGTATTCCCCACCATTTAGATCACTAACTTAACAGAAGAAAATAGATGGGAAAGATGACATTGTTTCTTAGCTACTGAGAGCACATTTGAGAAGTAGCGACGGAAAGTCAGCTGTGTGTGTGTGTGTGTGTGTGTGTGTGTGTCGTGTGTGTTACTGGGGAATGAACTCAGGGACAGTCTAGCTCTGAGCTACACCTCCAGCCCTTCTTTAATTTTTTTTTTTTGTTTTGTTTTGAAACAGGCTCTCACTAGATTGCTGAGAGTTTCATTAGGTTCCTGAGGTTGCCCTCAAACCTGCAATCCTCCTGTCTCAGCCTCCCAAGTACTGGGATTACAGGCATGCACCACCACACCCAGCAAGAAGTCAGCTTTCTTATTTCTTATCTTTTATATCAATAGGACACTTCAGAAATTCCAAAGATAATTCATGGGTATGATCTCACTTAATTCTTGAAATAATGCTGCAATATAGGCATTATTCTAATCTTCCCTTCAAGTCAGGAAGGTCAATGTAGGCCAATCAAGGTCATATAGGTGGTCACATAACTTGCCCAAGTTGAGAGGGTTCTCAGCAGAGAAAGCCAGATTCAGTTTCTTCTAGTTAAAACCACATTTACTGTCTCCAAAGGAATCAGCTCTAACAGAATTTTTCCAGCTGCAAGTAATAGCCAACTGTAACTGGCTTGACGTGTGTGTGTGTGTGTGTGTGTGTGTGTGTGTGTGTGTGTGTATGGAACTAGGGATTGAACCCAGGGACATTCTACCTCCAAGCTACATCCCCAGCCTTTTTATTTATTTATTTTGAAACTGAGTCACTAGGTTGCTGACAGTCTCACTACATTGCTGAAGCTGTCCTTGAACCAGTGATCCTCCTGTTTCAGCCTCCCAAGTACTAGAATTACAGATATATGCTACCACGCCCAGTGAAACTGGCTTTAAATAGCAAAGTCTGTGCTGTGTTATCAGTGATGTTATCAAGGACTCTGGTGCTTTCTATCTGCTTGCTTGGCTTTCTTCAGTGGTGGAATTGTCATCCTCTGCCAAGGATAAGGCCATGTTTTCTTGTTCAAGCAAGGCAGAAAATCCCTCCTCTGTGTGTGTGTAATGGATTTCCCCTTCAGTCCTATTGGGCTTATGGGGTCATGTGTCTACCTCTGAGCCAACAGCAGTCCCCAGGAATGTCGCCTGCTGATGAACAGTTTAGTAATCAAGCTCCACTCACTGGAGCCTGGAGGCGAGGCTGGCCTCCCCAGGAGCACACCTCTGAGTAGGGAAGGGAGAGACCCTGAGCAAATAGTATCTGCTTAGGTTCCAGATGGGAAAACAGAGGTCAGATTGGCAACCAAAGCTGTGGACTTCAGATGCAGCTTCTGACCACACCCAAACCTGGCCCCTTCCCCGAGCTTATAGACCTCGTCCTCACAGAGGCCTGGCTGGATCTGTGCCCTCCAACCTCAAGCATGGTGGACCACCGTGCAGTGGAGCAGCTGCCCCGGGCAGATTCTGTGAAGGGCCAGGTGGTCTGGCTACTCCACTTACACTGTCAAAGCAGCCCTCCTGGGGCTGAGACCCCTGTCTGCCATGGGGTTCCTCCCATGGGATAGCTCGTATATTCGTTAGCTGTAGTTGCTGTAACAAATTGCCACTAGCCGGTGGCTCAAAACAACCCAAATTTGTTAACTTAGAGTTCTGGAGGTCAGTGTCTGAGTGCTTAGGTCTATGGCAAGAAGAATGTGTGTGTGTGTGTGTGTGTGTGTGTGTGTGTGTGTTACTGAGAATTGAACCCAGAAGCATTCTACCTCTGAGCTAAATCCCCAGACTGATTTTATTTCTTATTTGGAAACAGGGTCTCACTAGGTTGCTGAGACCCTCACTAAATTGCTGAGGCTGTCCTTGAACCTGCCATCCTCCAGTCTCAGCCTCCCAAGTACTAGGATTACAAGCATGCACCACCACACCCAGCTTGGCAAGGAAAATTTAAACCACTGCCTTTTCTGGAAGCTCCCTGCGGTCCTTGGCTCATGGTCCTTCCTCCATTTTCAAAGCATGTCACTCCAACTTCTGGTTCAGCTTCCACATTGCCTTCTGTGCCTTGACTCCCCTGCCTCCCTCTTAAAAAGGATCCTTATGAGTATGTTGGGCCACTCAGATAATCCAGGACAATCTACTCAGATATCCAAGATACCTTCCCATCTCATGATCCTTGACTTAATCACATCTGGAGAGAAAAAATATCCCTTTTGCCATTAAGGTTCCAGGAACCAGGACATAGACTTCTGGGGGTCTATGCCTACCACACAACTCTACCACAACCAGTCTGTCCCTGGACCTACCGCAAGGGATTCTGAAAAGTACTTTCTATGTCCAAGAGGCCTGTTCCCCTCTCAGTTCTTCCACTGTAAGTTCACATTTGAGACTAAACCAGACTGAACTGCAAAGTGAGTCCCCCACGGATGAGTGTGACTCCACCTACATTAACCCAGGGCCCCTCTGGTCTCCTCAATAGACTATAAGCCTAGATAGAAAAGAAGGGAAGCTACACCTTAGGTACCCTCATCACCACCACAGTGGGGAAGTGCCAGAGAGCAGTAGGGAGCCACGAAAATTCACCGCCCATGCTCTGGGGACCTTGCCTCCTGGAAGCACACACATTCTGTGGAAAACAGTCCGTCAAATACATTACACCCCAAGATTCAAAGACTAGGGTTCGGCTTTTCCCAAAACTTCAGAATGCCGCATACCACACATGTTATTGTTTTTCATAATAGTGTGAAACTCACTTTTCAAAAATCCAATAAACTTGTTTTAAAGAAAACTTTATACGTTTTCAAAGAAAACATTTATATATTTAAAGAAAACACTATAATATTGCAAAAAGGAAAAATCAGTGCCATAAACAGAATATAACTGTAAAAATAAATATGATTTTAAAATGTTAAGGCCATTAAATTCTAACTACATACCATGATCTGTCAAGGTTCTCATATGAGACTTGATCTTCCTTATTAGCAAAGTATTATTAACAAAGTTAGAGGTACAGTAAAGGCATCTTAGCACCATATGGAAACATTCCTTTTAATATAATCAGAAAATTTGAAAAAAAATTGGAAGGGGAAAAATGTTCTCACAATGTGATTCTGTTTTATTTAATGCCATCTTAAAGCACAACTAAGCATCATGGTTCATACCACCAGCATCAACATGTCCACACTTTGGGAAATACCAGTTTTAGATATAAAACTGCCAAACCGATCTGTCTCTGAAGGAACACAGCAGGGATGGGTCCTACTATGCTTGGGTTTTATGTACCATATCACATTCATTCCACATAAACAACGTAACAGCACTGATAAAGTAACTGGCCTTGGGTTACATAGCTACAAATTAGCCTAAAGGGAATTTAGCCCCAGTCACGCTGACTCCAAAGCCTGAACTTATTTGTTGTCTGGATCATTGGAGAAGATCCAAATAGAGAAATAGCTTTGGTCTTTGAGCTAGAGTAGGTGTGCATGTGTGCACACACATGCCCCTGCGCAACCTCTGAGACCCCAGAAGTGTTTAGATCCTAGTCCATGCTTTCTTACCTCAGAACCGGGAGTGTCGACCTCCGAAGCTTTAAGAACTCCTGAGATGTGGTTGGGCCGCACAAGGTGTTTCTGAGGATTCTCATGTGCAGTGAAGGTTGAGGGTCACTGCCTCACACTGTAGAGGCACTGAGGGTCAATGAGGAAACGTTTTGGGGGGGCAGACAAACTAGTTCAAATTCTGGCTGCTGTGCTGTATCAAAAAGAGAAATTCTCAAGCTGGGCATGGTGGCCCACGCTTGTAATCCCAGTACTTTGGGAGGCGGAGACCAGAGGATCCGGCTTCGCGGCCAGCCTCAGCTCTCTCTCTCTCTCTCTCTCTCTCTCTCTCTCTCTCTCTCTCTACCTAGTGAGGCCCTCCGCAACTTCATGAGACCCGGTTTCAAAATAAAGTATAAAAAATAGGGCCGGAGGCGTAGCGCGGAGGTAGAACGCCCCTGGGTTCAATCCCCAGTACCTCAAAAAAAAAAAAAAAGAAAGAAAAAATTCTCTTAAGCTAGTGATTCTCAAAGTACAGTGGTCTGACACCCTATGGGAACATGTCAGAAATGCAAGTTCCCAGACCTACTGAGTCAGAAACTTTTGGAATCAGAGCCCGGCAACCTGAATTTCAATAAGTTCTCCAGATGATTCTAATCAGCTGCAGTTTGAGAACACCTGGCTTTTCTTTCTGAGCCTCAGTGCCCTCACTTACAAATCAGAGATGATACCCATTTCTGCTATGTGGCTGTATGAGTTTTGCTAGATAATGTGAGAGTCAAATATAGAATATAGCAGGCGCTCAATAAATATGTTTTTGATTCAGAGTGATAGTTTTGAAGGGACAATCCAAATAACGTAGGTAGTACCAGAGCCTATGCTCTACTATATGAATTTTTAAAGTATAATTTTCATTTAATAGCTTCAGAAGATACATGGGACAGGTAGAGCCAGGACAATATTGCACAATAGAACATCTTAAGCCAGGCGCAGTGGCACATGCTTGTAATCCCAGTACTTGGGAGGCTGAGACAGGAGGATCACAGGTTTGAAGCCAGCCTCATTTATAGTGAGGCCCTATTTCCAAGTAAAAATAAAGGAGGGCAGGGGTTGTAACCCAGAGGTAGAGGGCCCCTGGATTCCATCCCCAGGACCACACACACACATTAAAAAAGTTCTTAAAAATCCTCACTCTCCATCTCTGCCACTCTCTGTGGCCTCCATACAAGCAGTCTACTCTCCACCCCCAAGTCCTCATATTTACCACCATCTGCCATCCCACATCCACCCCAAAGCCCTCCCTGCCTCTTTTTTACTCCTCACCATCTTGGCTACATGTTTTGTCTTTATTGCCTTCTGACTTTTTCCAGTGGAAATATTCTTTAGTCCTTTTCTATTCCTGCTTTGATAAAGGACTTCAATTTAAATAAATCAATGCATTATTCTCAGCTATTAAGATGAACCACATGTTGATATATTTGACTACATTCAGACAATGGAGCTAGTCATACCATTCGGATACTAGCAGAACAGAAGCTTTCCAAAACGTAAGCACACGTTTCCAAAGCCATGGACACAAATGTTCCAAAGTCCAATTTTTCTTCTTTTATAATTTTTCCTAAATCTGGCTTTGATTATGTATCTAAGAATGGTTCTTTCTTTAATGTGTATAGCACTAGTTCACACTTTCCAAACCATTTTCACATAGAATAATGATTTGAGCCTTACAACAACTCCATGGGACTGGGACAGTCTCTCCTCCATGTCGGAGGCTGCCCTGTTTGCTTGTGACCCTGCTAGCCTGGTCCCTGGTTAGATCTGGAGCCCCAGAGAACATCAAATACTCTGGCAGGAAGATCAGTACCTTACTGTATGGTACCTCACCAGCTGATTAAGATTCCAGGATATACGTGTAAAGGGAGTTATTTTCAAGCAGGAAGAGAGAGAACAGATAGAAAAGTACAGGGTAAAGACAGTCGCAGGGATGTGTAAATGATACAGTTGCCTTGGTTTATTGTTGTTGATGTAGGTTTTTTTTTTTTTTGTACTGGGGATTGAACCCAGGGGCATTCTACCTCAGAGCCTCAGAGGTACACCCCAGCCATTTTTATTTACTTATTTTTTATTTTTGAAACAGGGTCTCACCAAGTTGTTGAGGGTCTCACAAAGTTGCTGAGGCTAGCCTCAAACCTGCAAGTCTCCTGTCTCAGCCTCCCAAGTACTGGGATTATAGGCATATACCACTGTGCCTGGCAAGAGTTGCCACCTTATCCTGAAAAATGTCCCGCTCCTCTCTGCTATCCAGTTCTCCGGTACCTTGGCAGGTTACCAGGTTCCTTATGTTCCCACGGACCCTTAAGAAAATCGCACCTTTGAGGTTCCAAAACATGTTTTTGTTCCTTGCAACTTGAAAGACCCAGCACACTGATTCTATGAAGTTGAATGTATTAAAAATTCTTCTAATTCACCAGCAAATTTCAATCTTTTTCTTCTTGTAACTGAGAGACAGCAAAAACAGTGAAGATCAAATACTTCAGTATTGGGAGGAATTTTCCCCAAACAGAATTATCTTTTGAACTACTGAAAGGGACAAAAAAATCTTCAAAGTAGGAAGGAATAAGTACTGTAAGTTTCCTTTCTTCCTCACCCTAATTTAAATAAAAGATGTGCAAGAAGCAGAGCAACATAGTTTGCAGTAAGTGACCCAAGCACACGGTCTATGCAGCTCAATGGATCTCTCAGTTGCATTTAAGTCACTTTAGACTTTCATTTAAAATCTGTCATACTTTATTTACACTTATAATTACCCCACAATATTTACATTTACAATTATCCCACAATTCTACCAAATGTCCTGGTCCAGAAGGTGCCTGTGGCATGCAAGGATTCTAGGACCAGATGCAGGGGTCAAGGAGACCCGGATATCCAGGCTTAAATCCAGTGGCTTACAGGGTGAGTGCTTCTTTTCCAACCCTGCTCGCCCTCTGAAACTGTTAAGATAGGAGAGTCAGCTCCATGCTCTAAAACCATAGATCATAGTAAGGTCACCCTCATTAGTTTTCTGCTCCTGAAGGGAAATAAACAAAAATAAATTTTAAAATACATAAGGAATAGACTCCTTCTTCTAGCTAAAATGTATCAGACTGCATACATGTTTTTCTTCTGTGGGTTGCATGCATATTTGAAGTGCGTGAAAAATGAATCAGGAAGGAATGGTTCTTGCTTTCAAGGAAGAAAAACATCACTCCTTACTGGTGCCAGTTTCTAATGGGTAACTAAACTATATGTGTCATTGCCACTTAGTATTCTGTCCAACTTCAGGACAGCAAGCAGTCAATCTCTTAATATCTCTCTCTCTCTCTCTCTCTCTCTCTCACACACACACACACACACACACACACACACACACACCTGCATGTAGTAAGCTCCTAAATGCTGTTCTTAGCAAACTCGGTCTCTGTTTAAAAGATGATAACTCAGTTATACCAAGATAGGAAGCTCTTTCTTACCCTCGACACCTGCATAAAAGGGCCAGGGGTATTTAAAACAAGTGGCCTGGTATTTATTTCCAAATACCAACAGTATTACTATTGCAGCTAGATAAATACCACATGACACGAGGGATAACAAACATTCTGCCATGGCCCTAGATAGATCTGAGTTTACAAAGATTAAGGCAGACAACACTGAGACACTCAGGCAAGCAGAGAAACTAAAGATAAGACTTCTTCCCAACATCCCAACAGGGTCAAAAATAGTGAGAAATAAATTTTTTAAAAAGCAAACTTCAGAAAAAGCTTTGTAGAAAATGCAAGTATGCTCATCAGTATTAAATCAAATATATCTGGATGTGGATTTTGATTCCGAAAATGCAAAATTTTGAAATTCAACCATTGAGACCAGTCTTTAAAAAGACATGAAATAAAAAAGACATAAAAAGACAGCAGTAGGTACTGGGGCTGGCATGATTTCAGAGACATTGCTTGCAAACTTGATCAGTTAAAAATGCTTTTTCCTCAAGTAAAATAATATCATCAATGTCCAAAAACACAAGTTGGTGTTCCCTTATCATGGCATTCTTGAGGGCACACACTCCAGCTGACACTTTCCCTCCTGCCCACAAGCAAAAAGACAGAGCTGTAGCTCTGGGAATTTTCACCAGCCTTACAAGAAAACTGTCAGAACAACCAAAAATAGTTTACTTTTTGAATCTGTGTGACCAGGAAATCTAAAATATTACTTTAACTCAAACTCTTGTGATGTTTGGGCTCACATTCAAGATCCACACACAGCATGACTTTCATTCTTCCAGCAAACGTTTTCTAGATACCGTCCCTGTGTCAAGCTCAACACTGTGCACCAGGAATGCAAAGATGTATAGGAGATGTTCAGGGAGGATGTGTTGCCATTCATTTGAACCAAAATTAAGATGAAATGGGGGTGAGAGATGTAAGTTAGAAAGAGTTCACTGAAGACTATTTTCAAATATAGTCTTATTATTGTCAAGTATAATAATAACTCAGACTGAGCTAATGAAATTATCTGCTAAAACTAACTGTTGCTAGGGATATAGCACAGTGATAGAGCACTTGCCTGGCATGTTCAAGAGCTTGGGTTCAATCAATCCTGAGTATCACCAAAAGTAAAAAAAAAAAAAAAAAAAAAAAAAAAAAAAAAAAAAAAAAAAAAAAAAAAAAAAAAAAA
>PVJS01002493.1:0-59031 GCA_004027185.1 Glis glis | reverse complement strand
GATCTAAAAAGTAACTATTGAGAAAATTGAGCAAAATTAAAGATATAAAGATGTTGACATATAATTAAGGAATGTGAATTTTACACATAATACATAAATGCTTCTAAAATATTCAAAGCACATTTTTCTGAACTAATTTACCTTCCACAATTTTTCTCACCCTATTTTTAACATCATAATTTACTGAAATTTAATTTTTAACTCACTTTCTTTCAAAATAATAAAAATTTCTACCTAGGTGGAGACAAAACCCAGAAGGTGGGGGGGGGGGCTTCTATATGCTCTTCTGAATTCTGCTTTTCAATCACACTTATATTCCATCTAGAACTTTCTTTTTATGTATCTTGATGACTAACTTTGAAGCTGCCTGGACACATGGATGTATACAGACACCCCATGTTCCCAATGGAAGATTTCCTCATAGCCCAAAATAGAAATATTGACATTCTCACTTAGAGAAATAGAAGAGGCTGAGAAAAGAATGCAAATGAAAATAACTTTAAAGCCTTCCTGTCTTTTAAAATGTTTAGTTATTTTAGTCATTATGTTAACAGAGATCTATAAATTATATTTATTAACACCAAGAAAGTCTTCCATGGCTTTAATATTGTTTCATTATAATGTATTTAAAAACTTTCATTTGTTGGAACTGTTTTGTGTGAAAGTAATTGAGTCACATCAGGGCATTTGAGATTTTAATAGAAATTTTTTGACAGTGGAAGCTTCTGTGAGAATATTGCCCACACATAAAACACAACTGAATTTTTTGTTACCAGAGAAAGTAAAACAGATGTGATGTTAGGATTTACCTTTCTTTAGAGCCAAAGAAAGAGAGAAAATTTCTAGCAGTTTGAAAGCAAGTGAAATAAGGTTTTCACTCCCCAAAGGATTCTTCTTGTTTAGAACACTATGCAATTTAAATTCACTTCCCAGAATATAAAATCAGATCATTTAAGAGGAGGGAAACTATCCAAGAAAAAAAAAAGAGAGAGGCTGAAAGAAGCCATGTGTCATTAATTCAGTTATAAATTATTAGCCGAAAGCAGCTTCTCAGCATTTGTATTTGATGAACAAAAATTGATTGCTTCAAGGGCATTTCAGTCCTTTTGATGTTCCCATCTTTTAGCCCACCACAAATCTGAATCCTTAACAGAATGATTATAGCATTATAGTAATCCTGAGAGCCAATACTAAAGGATTTGCAAGAGCAATGGAGATCAATAGTTTGAAAAAAGAATGTCTTTTTGAATTGACAGCGCTGTCTCGCCTGATCGTGAACCTGAACAAAATAAGTGGAGTCTAAGTACACAAGCAATCACGCAGGCCGCTGCGACTAGCCGGTTCTCGGAACGCTTGAATAGGCCTGAGCGCTGAATATTTCTAAAGGATTAAACCCGAACTAATGGCAACCCAAAGATATTTTGCAAACAATCAGCCTCCCCCAAAAATAGTTAAGATAATGCATTACGGGTCTTGGTTTGGTATTCAAAAGACTGAGTTCAGCTACAGGTTCAACATTTGCTTTTGCATAGTTTGAGATTATGGGAAATTGGATTAGAGGTAACATTGTCTTAATGGCCATCTCCTTTGGGCCACTTTGAAACTGAGAATCCCTGCAGTATTCCAGGGTGGACTGGAGAGAACACGTCCTTAACACATAACACATTAGAAAACCTAATAGGCCAGAATTGTATAAAGACACAATTACCCACATCTATGGGATTCCCAAGTTGTAACATTATTTGATACCTCAAAAGACAGAAAAAAGACAGCTGACTGTTAAAGGCTCCTCGAACAATCCCAGGATTAGCATAAAATTATACATAAAGGAGAGTCAGGACAGCAGCACTTGCTCGCCACAGTAGGGGCATTGTTAGCAGACGCGAATGGACTCGGGGAAAGTGCGAAGGCATCTTAACGTTGTCTGAGGACCCGCATGCTTTAACATTGATGTATATATTTCCCAGTTCTTTGTTTCCTCAACAAGAGGCCGGCTTAGTCCACTGGAGAAAGGAGTCAGGAGGCTTCAGCTGGCACACATCTGGAGAACATCCCATGGAAAATTGTGAATGGGTAAGTAATCTCTTTCAGTACCAAGACAAGGAGTGGTAATTTATGGCCTAACAGACTACAAAACCTGCCATTAATTCTAACATACAAACTTTAAACCAAATGATTTGAAAGAGTAAAATTCGCAGCAGCAATTAACAGAAGGGGAACAACCATTCCAAGTGACACAGGTTTTGCGCGCTCTCTGAGATGCAAAACCTTTTCCCCGACAGAGCTTATGTCTTCAGCAGCACTCTGTGGGGTTGCCTGCTGGCCATCCCACTGCTCCCATAGTGCCGTGCTTCACCTTTTTGGCATCCAAAGGAGCCGCTCAAATGAAAAGCACGCTAAAGTCCCCATCTCTGAGAGTTGTTCTCCAGCGGACTTGAGCATTTTATTTGGAGGCTATGCATGATAACACGTGATCCTTAGAGTTAACCTTCCTCTCAAGCTGTTTAAAATGTTTTGTAGCTGTTCTTGTCTCAATGAATCAAAAGAAGGATAAGCAGGAACTAGCATAAATAATAGCTGCCTTAAAAGGGGCAGCAAAATTGATAGCTCTACAAATGGCAGCCACCTGTACCAGGAAAACTCAAAGAAAGAGAATAAGTATTTGAAGAGAAAGAATAATTGGAGATGTGACAGCAAAGAATAGAAATCACTCCCCAGAAGGTGTTTAAAAAGCTCTTCTCTCTCCTACTTAATCACTGTTCCCTTAAGCCCATATATTAAAATGCAATTCATATGTTATATGCATTATGAATATGAATACTCATGTAATCTAAAGCATCTTAACATTGTCCGGCTTGTTTCTATACTAGCAGCCTCAATTCTGTTAATGATATAAGAACAACAGAATCTTACAATGAGCTGCTCTGTGGCACATTCTTTTATGATTTTATGGAATTGTGGTATTGATGGTCTGTTACTTAAAACCTCTATTAGTACATAAACAAAAATCTTGATTTATTATTCTTTTTGTTAGCAAAGATATAAAAGGCATTTCACCCAATGTGAAATAAATTTATAAAAAAAGTAAAGTTCTTGCTAGTGATTTAACCCCCAGAATTTAAATGCTGTCACTTGATGGAGCCCATTCAATAGTAACTTTATTGCATTTGAATGGATGTTTTTAAGGAGTCTGTTGTTGGAAAAAGAAATGCAATGGTTTTATAACTAAAATTACCCAAAAAATGAAAAATATATCGCCCTAACTCTTTGCTAGGTTAATAGTTCAATTTAATCAATATGATTGACATCAACCTGGCCTTGAGTAGAGATCTGAAGATGAGTACACAGTTCAAGGAGCTTATGGTCATGGACTACACACACGTGCCCTCAAATGTGCCTCTGGTATAGCATGAAAATGCAGTCAGTGTTGTCCTCAGGTTTCTGGCCCAGAGTTCCTCAGACTCTTAAAACTCCTTGAGGGATCCCTTTTGATCGCATCTGAGTTTATGCTAATGAAATGATTTATATTATGACCCATAGATGGTCTCAGGATGGGGCCGGTCACCAGAAACACCAAGTGATTAAAGGGTTGGAACTTTTAGTCTGGGCCACCAAACTCCAAGAAGGTGGGAGACAGGGTGGGAAAGGCTGGAGATTCAGCTCTACAAAAACTCTTCAATAATGAACAAGATTTAACAAGCTTCTGGTTGGAAAATACATAAAGCTACTGGGAGGGTGGAAGCTTTGCATATACATACCCTACCCCCCCCATACCTGGCCCTAGGCATCTCTTCCATTTGGCTGTTCTTGAGTTGTACCCTTTATCATCAACTGGTAAATGTAAATAAAGTGATTTCCTGAATTCTGTGAGCCATTCTAGCAAATTATGGAATCTGAGGAGGGGATTGTAGGGACCCTCAGTTTATAGCCAGTGGGTCAGAAGTTCAGGTAGCAACCTAAGACATTTATTTGATTGATAGCTAAAGTGAGGACAGTTTAGACTGAGCTCTTTAAATTGTGGTATCTGACACTAACTCCAAATAGATAGTTGAACTGAATTGTAGGATGGCCAATTGGTTTCTGCAGAATAGGAGAATTTCTTGGTATGAAAAAAAAAACTTAGATTTGTTATTAGAAGTATCGTGAGTAGAGGGATAGTTTTCTTTTAGTGTCATTAATACTACTATTTCATTATGACTAATGTCACCTAAGTAGCCAATGTCAACTACAAGCTGATTTTTTAAAAGCTACCTATTCCAAAAGAGTTCTGACATTATTTATAAATTAAAACACCATGTGCGAGCAATAAGAGAACAGGGCAAACCTTGTGACACCAGGCAACTCCAGCCTTCCGCAAGTACTTCCCTTTAGACAACACACCCAGGACATGTTCCAAGGAGCAATAGCCCCAAAAGATATTCTCTACAGAAAAAATATTTCATGATCAATTATGTTAGGAATTACTACAACTATACACTAATTAGAGAATCACAACATATACCATTATGTAAAATTTCTCCTGAAAAATCTCATCAATAATGGAAAGAGCTTAACTTTTTAAAAATAGAGTATTTCACAGCATATTTGAGCATAGAACCCCATTATTAGTTGTTAATTTGTTACACCAGTAATACCTCTAAAAATAAGATTTCTAAGGAATACAATTTGGGAAATTCTGCTGTGAATCACCCTCAGGGAGCAGGTTCTATGGTAGACTGAGGTTCAGTTGCAACTAACATCAGAAAGATTACACAGTTTCTATCTTTTTTGTGTGTGTGTGGTGCCGGGGATTGAACCCAGGGGCGTTCTACCTCCGCACTACACCCCTGGCCCTATTTTTTTATACTTTATTTTGAAACCAGGTCTCACGAAGTTGCGGAGGGCCTCACTAGGGAGAGAGAGAGAGAGAGAGAGAGAGAGAGAGAGAAACAGGGAGAGAGAGAGAGAGAGAAACGGAGAGAGAGAGAGGGAGAGAGAGAGCTGAGGCTGGCCACGAACCCGGATCCTCGGGTCTCTGCCTCCCAAAATACTGGGATTACAAGTGTGCGCCACCACGCCCAGCCTCACAGTTTCTATCTTAAACACAAGCCAGCACAAATTATTTCAAATACTCTTCACAGAATTTGGGGCACCTTGCAAAAACTGCATTCAAAGTAAATGAATTTAGTTGATTATTATTTCTTAAACTTGCAGCACAATTTTAAAATTAGACAAACTCTAAATTTATATAACTAAAGTGGATCAAATGTTCTGGATTCTAAGTGCTAAAAAAATTAACTCTTTGAAACACGGGAAGATCAAGTTCTACTAGGCAGAATCCAAACAACGAAAGAACATCGGGAGGCCACAGGTGAGTGATGGGGTCTGTGGGTGAGTGGTAATGGACTTGTGCACTTGATTTAAGATCATCACTCGTAAGAACCAGGAGGCTAGGTATTTGGTTGCTACTAGCTCCCTCAAGTAAAAACAGAAAATTAATTAAATGGACAGAGAATATTTCATGAAACTGAAGGACAAGAATGAACCAGAACTGCCAAGCGATCAAGAATCCTGGGGGTCATCTCTCTTCAAATCTCTCCAAATTGCATCTTAGCTTCTCTCTGCTTTCTGCCCCATTCTCTTCTCCCTCTGCACATGGTCTTTCTCTACTTCTGTGCAACCCCAGCTCAATATTCCAGCCCCATGACTCCCAGATGTACGTGACCCATGCTACAGCTACAGCCACCTGTGGTAACTACAAGTCTCAGTCCCAAAGCCAAAATGTTGAGAGAAAAAATATTATTGGTCCATTTCCAGGTGTCTGGAAACCTTAACTCAGGAGACAGGGAGAAGCATATAATGATGAGCCCCAAGATCCTACCCTGTGGAGTTGAGGGACAGTTTCTAAAGAAACAACTTAGTGAGACCCTGTTTCAAAATAAAGAATAAAAACATAGAGCTGGGGATATAGCTCGGAGGTAGAATGCCCCTGGGTTCAATCCCAGAACTGCGAAAAAAAAAAAAAAAGAGCCCATGGATCAAGGAGAGTCTTCAAAAGTGTCCACTAAAGGAGGTGTCATGGCTGTGGTTTAGCGATTTGTCTTCAGAAAACAGACAGGGTTTTATAGCTCCATGTATATAAGAAGATTGGCAAATGCCATTGCTAACACTAATGATGAAAAGACCTGAGGAGCAAATTAATCATAGCAGCAGAATTGCAGCGATGTGTGGGATATTATAATTTCACTTCAGAGAAGATACCATCAGAAACTTTTTCTCTTCATGTCTGACTATATGAATTAGTTTTTCAATAATGAAAACACTTTTATGGTTATCTTTCGGATATGTTCCCACTTAATAATAATTGCTAACATCTTCTGAGACACCATTCTTAGTTTTGACTTGTAGTGACTCAAGCCAACAATCCTGTGATAAGTATCACTTTCCTTTCCACTTTACAAATGATGAAAATGAGGCTTAGCGAAGTTAAGTAAATTTCCAAATGCCACACAGCTAGAAAATGGCACAGCCAGGTTTTCAACCAAAGGACTCACACTGGAATAAAGTAATCAGAGTAATCAGTCTGTCCAAGTCAGTGTTCTATAGATAGGTAAACTGAGTCTGCATAGAGCTGCATAGTCAATTTTTTTTTTTTTTGCGGTACCAGGGATTGAACCCAGTGGCTTTCTACCTCCGCGCTACACCCCCGGCGCTATTTTTTAATACTTTATTTTGAAACCGGGTCTCACGAAGTTGCAGAGGGCCTCACTAAGTAGAGAGAAAGAGAGAGAGAGAGAGAGAGAGAGCTGAGGCTGGCTGTGAACCCGGATCCTCCGGTCTCCGCCTCCCAAAGTACTGGGATTACAAGCGTGCGCCACCACGCCTGGCCGCATAGTCAATTATGACTGAGCATCCCCTCAACCTAGGTAGCTATGCCTGCTTTCCTCATGAAATAAAATAAATGCACTCAAATTTTTTAAATGCAACTTAGATCAGTGCACCAACAAAAGCTATAAAATGCAAAATCCACCAGCAACTGAAGATGAAACATTATTGCCTCTAAAGACAGTCAAGCTTGCATGCTTTAAACCATATTTGCAGAGACACACTCAATCCACAGGTCCTGGGAATTACTTTTTTTCCTTAGTCCATAAGAATTAAAGAAAAATTAAGAGTTTTGTTGGAGTAAAAAGCTTTCCAACCAGGTTTTGTTCACTGCAGTTAAAGGACAGTTAATTTTAAAATATGTGCACTTAAGAAGAGTGTTTGATCTGCCAACAATTAAACCAAGGATTTTCAGTAAAATGGAAAAAGTTTTAAAGTCTGGAAGTGATATAAAATTGTCATGAAAAATAAAATGTTTCAGTTGTGTGATAGCAGCTTGGTGCCAGGTCTGATAGGCATTTGTAGGATCCAGAAACTTCCCAAACCAGGGGCATATGGTTAAAGAATTGTTATATATACCAGTCAGGTCTGGTACTACATACCAGCCTTTTAGCATTCAGCTAAAGATATGGTTTTCCTCTATCTTTAGTTGGAAGGAGGAAAAGTTCTTATAGCACCAAAGAGTACCAGAAAACTTCCCTGTGCCTTGTTGCTACCTCTAGACACACTTTCAGGTGACATATGTGCCTCAGGATGCTCTCAAATAGCACATGTGCTATCAATTAACACAATGATTTTTTAATTTACTTTTATTAGAGCATTGTAATTACACATCATAGCAAGGTTCAAAGTGATACAGACAAACATGCACACAGCATTTAGTGTGGTTTCCTCTGATCCCACCCTACTCCCCCGACCCCTGTACATGTTAGTTTGATTTGGTAGTGATACCTTCATGTATAGACATGACATTATTTGAACTGCTTCCTTCATCAGTTCTTCTTTTACCCCTCCTCACCTCCCTCCACCAAACCCTTTCCACTATTCTATTGGTCTCTCTCTTATTTAACTAAAGTCCTTTTTGTTTTCAATTTTCTTTCTAGCTTCCACATATGAGAGAAAACATATGACCCTTGACTTTCTGAGTCGGGCTGATCTCACTTAGCATAATATTCTCTAGTTCCATCCATTTTCCTGCAAGTGACATAATTTTGTTCTTTTTTTGCGGTACCTGAGATTGAACGCAGGGGCGTTCTACCTCCGCGCTACACCCCCGGCCCTATTTTTTATACTTTATTTTGAAACCGGGTCTCACGAAGTTGCGGAGGGCCTCACTAGGTAGAGAGAGAGAGAGAGAGAGAGAGAGAGAGAGAGACAGGGAAAGAGAGAGAGAGAGAGAGAGAGAGAGAGAGAGGTGAGGCTGGCCATGAACCCGGATCCTCCAGTCTCCACCTCCCTAAGTACTGGGATTACAAGCATGCGCCACCATGCCCGGCATAATTTTGCTCTTTATGGCTGAGTAAAACTCCACTGTGTGTGTACACCACACTTTCTTTATCCATTCATCTGTTGACGTCTGTTGACTGACACATGCTTTTCAGAGGTGAGTCCTCTTAACTATCCAGCCCTGTGTAAGGAACTGCAAAGAAGACAAAAGTTCCAATAGCTGGGATGGGAAAGGAAGTTTGGAGATTGGGAAAACCAGATCTGGAAACAAATTCCAGGAAAGTCCTATAGGAACTTTCCAGAAGTCCTAACCAGAAGCATCTGATAGAAGCAGAAATCTGAATATGATTACCACAGGAATTCCTAAGGGAAGAGCCTGCCTGGAATTTGAGGGAGAAGAATGCACAGTGGAAAGCCCTAAAATACACTTTTCCTCTCTAGTCCTCAGCAAAGAAGCCGCAACACCATCCCCAGACACCACAACTAAGCACCCTGAAAAGCTCCACTTCAAGATGAGAAGGAATATGAGTTAGAGAAACTCAGAGTCCATTGATTATAAACTATCCACAGCCTTATTAGAAATAGAATTAATAAGCCAGGCATGATGGTGCACGCCTGTAATCCCAGTAGTTGGGAGTCTGAGACAGGAGGATCACAGGTTTGTGACCAGACTCAGAAACTCAGGTTTGCAGCAAGCCTCAGCGACTTAGTGAGACCCTGTTTCAAAATTAAAAAAAAAACAGGGTTGGGGGTATAGCTCTGAGGTAGAATGCCTCTGGGTTCAATCCCCAGTACCAAAAAAAAAAAAGCCAAAAGAAATATAATTAATAGATAAAATTAGTCCTGGTTATCATGCATGGGTTACCAGTTTTCAAAGATATGGTTGCAAAACGAATTCCACTCGATGGACTAAATGACGTAAAAGTTGCTTTCCCCCAATGGTGCGGGAGGCCCCTGAGGATCTCATTCTGTTGCAGGCGCAACATCATTTAGCACCATTTATCATTCGGCTGAAGATGTGTGAAATTGCTAGCTAACACAATTCCCTCTGACAGTTTGTCAGATTAAAAACCAGTTTCCACTGTTTGCAATATGTGTTCTATATATAAATTAATCTTATAACCGAAGTCAAAACCACAGCTAATATTGACATTACCATATTATTAGGTGAAGGTCCATTAGTGTTCAGGAACTCCATGTTGTGGCCTTACACAAATAACATCCACATTAACTAGCTCCACATTTCCCTTCCTCTCTTCCAAAGGGTTCTGGAGTAACCCTTTGAGTACTTTCCCATCTTGCTCTTTTTCAACTTGGCCTGCTTTCTGATGTTCCTTTGCACTGCTGGGTATATTCTTTAGAGTGTGAAAATCAGTCCAGAAAGAGTCAACACGTAGAATTTGATATAGAATTACTACTGGAAAGGCTGGGGATGGGGAAGAGAGGGGAGGATTTAATGCTTTGCCAGAAAATCAGCCTTCTCTATAAGCAGAAAGCATAACCCATTAGCATTCCAAACAGTCTGTGCAAAGCTTTCAAATAGTGAAGCTGGTCTAGTCTTGTTCCTCTCCCTGTGCACACGCAATCCAGGGGTGCCTCCGTCCTGGAGCCTCCACACACACGCCTAGCGCAGCATCTGGGATTTTATCACCATTGCAGAGAATGGATCTGGATGGGCCCACTGCTGGTTACTCCAAATTTTTCTCATGATTGAATGGCTTGATACGCATTAACTTGCATGGTATTCTTTGTAGTTGATTTTTGCAGATATTTGCTCTTTCAACACATTTGTATTACAAAGAAAAACATATGGCCCCCCAAAAATTATTTCTATATGTATAGGTTCCAGAGTTCTCATATCTTTTTGTTTCTAATTCAGCTTTTTTTTTTAAAAACTTGCTTTTTTTCTACACTTTAAAGACAGTTTTTCTACAAGAACCACATATAGTCATACTTAAAATTCCTTAAGGCCAGTGGTGTTTTAGTGTGTATATTTTACTTAGGAGATAAATAATGACCTTCAGGAGGCTTAACAAATAAGAAACACAAAGAACGAATTCCCATGGAATAAAAATGTGAGGGTTACATTTTTACTGTAGGATGGCCACCCCTTATCTGACATTTGTGCTAGCCCCCACCCACCCAAAATTCACACAGGCCACCTTTCCACCATGACGAGGATCTTGGCATTTCAAAGGTCATTTTTCTGGATCTCATCTCAGCTTCTCTTATGTTGCTGAGAGTCCCGAGAATGGAAAAAAGTAATGGTCTGAGGATCTAGGTAACCTGAGAACACTATTGTGCTACCAGTCAAGAATATGATTTCCCTCACAATGTCTCCATCTAGCTCATAGCTCTTGTTGGAAAAAAAATGGATTCTAGGATTTCACATATTTCGCAGAAGATCCTAAGAACCAATTAGATTAGGAGTATCATTTTAAAGAGTAAGAAGCTTTATACCAACTCACATCACAAAATGTAGACCTGTTAGACTAGGAGGTAAATATAATTACATGATTCAAATCTAGAGGAAGCCTGTGTCTGTCAAGTTATTGAAATATATCAGCAAATTATTTCTTCTATGGTACTCCCTAGTAAAAGTCAACTGAGGCATTGTACTGCTTCTATAGAATGTGTGGTTAGCAATGCAGGGAAATCATTGCCCTCCAATGAAGAACACAATTGCTTTTTGTAGACATTTTTACTGTTTTGGCTTTGTCTAGAAAACTTCAATCACTTTTCAGCAAGAAAAATAAGCTATGTATATAATGTCGACAAAAATGGAAACACAAAATAAAACTGAATCGTGCTTCCTATATTTTATGATAAGAAATTATCAGCTAACACATGCTGAGTCCTTGCTATGTGCCAGAGGTAGAATCAGGGACCTACTTCTAAATCGTCTGATGCAGATTCTATTATTATCCCCATTTTACAGATGTGGAAATGGAGGTCCAGAGACTTCCCAGCCTCCAGAACTATAAGAAATGAATCTCTGTTATTTATAATCTGCCCAGACTATAGTATTCTCTGATGGCAAACAGGATAGATGAAGACAGAGGCCTTTGCTAGGCAACTTCCAGCCCTGTGTGACAGTTTTTTTTAAGTGAAAAAGATAAGCTGAACACTCTGAGCTTCGGCCTGTAGAGAAAAGAAACTCATCAGAGCACACTAAGGATTTGCAGACCCCTGCTGTGTGTCACAGGGTTGTGTCATGTGTCACACGTCTCAATTTTGGACTAGAATAAGAAAAGCTTGCTCTTCCTTTATTAATCACATAAGCAGGAACTGGCTCTATTCGGCAGAATCTCCATCTATACCTACTACTTTTTCCAGGTTACAGGCTACATACACATTTCACATTGCCCTTCAAAAAGGTTATTTATAGCATCAGTTGGCTCTCATCTAGAGATGCCTCTTTATCATAAGAAAATGCTTGCAAAGAACAATTGGTATATATCTTGTGGGGGGGGCTCTGTAGATTGAAACCAGGGGCGTTCTACCTCCAAGCTACACCCGCCAGCTCAATTTTATTGTTTTTATTCTGTAACAGGGTCTCGCTAAGTTGCTGAGGCTTATCATGAACTTTCGATCCTTCTGTCTCAGCCTCCCAAGTACTGAGATTACAAGCATGCAAGAATGGCTCTCTACATTTTAGATGATGAATTGTGGACATTTTATAGTTTCTCCTTTATTTCTAAACTTCTACAATGGACATGAATTTTTAGATCAGAAAAATGTATTTATTATAAAAGAGGGAAATTTTTCTACTAGTATACAAAACAAAGTTATTGATAAGGTTGGAAATGTTTTCTTGGATCCCAAGCAAAAGTGTGAGTCAGACTCACTTGCCAAGTTACGGTTTGAATGGAATTTGCCTTGCACATACATGGTCCATGAACTTGAACTAGAAGATCCACATTCGAGTCCTGAACATACCACTTAGATGAAGAGGCTTCAGAAAATCACCTCACTTCGCTCTCATTTTCTCATTTATAAAAAACAAATGGTGCTGAACTCTGTGATGCACACCATCACAGTAATCCCAGTACTTGAGAGGCTGAGACAGGAGGATTGCAGGTTCAAGATAAGCATCAGAAACTTGGCAAGACCCTCAGCAACTTAACAAGACCCTGTTTCAAAATAGAAAATAAGGCCGGGCGTGGTGGCACACACTTGTAATCCCAGTACTTGGGAGACTGAGTCAGGAGTTTTGCAGGTTGGAGGACAGCCTCAGCAAGTAGTGAGACTCTTAAAATGAAAATTAAAAAATAAGGCTGGAGGTATAGCTCAGAGGTAGAATGCCCCTGGGTTCAATCCCCAGTACCACAAATAAATAAATAAATTAATTAATTAATTATAAAATGGGGATGATGGTGTAGCTTAGAGATAGAAGGCCCTGGGTTCAATTCCCAGTACCAAAAATAATATAATATAATATAATATAATATAATATAATATATAATATAATATATAGTAATATAATATAATACAAATAGTGGTTTCTGCCCAGTCTCCCTCATGGGGGATTTTTAAGATCTGCATAAAAAGGGATTATAAACTACACATTATATACATGTTAGATTATACCACTTTTATATTTATTACTGTTCACACTTCTCTTTTAAAAATGGCCTTATGAGTGATAATTTTCCTCATCCCAATCATCAATGCTATAAAATATTGTTCCACTATTCAGAAACCTAAAAGAACTGACTTCTTTCTTTCCTTTATGGATTATCCTTACTGAAAATTCTTGAGCTCAAATATCCAATGTATGTCCTTGGTGTCAAATGAGTTAGGTAAGATTAGAGGCAAATATTTTTCTATTGTTGCAAAAACAACCCAAAGACTAGCTCAGATTCTGAGAAGTCTACTCGCACAGACCCAGGCCTTGGAGCCCGCCCTTCACAAACAGCTCTGCACAAATGTCCATCTTTCTGAATATTTCCCGTCACCCATTTTCTTCATTTCCTATGTTTCTAGAATATGTGCCTACTTCCAGCACACATACAAGTTTTCAGTGGAAAGTAAAACATGAACTAAGTTCATGAACTTAGGAATAAATGCCTGATGGGATAACTTAAGGGATAAATGCCTGATGAGATTGGTTCCCCACAAAACAGACTGACTAGAGTGAATTGCTAATTAGAGTTTCAGGCTCCATAAACCGGGTGAAGTCAGAAGGGCTGTCCAGATATCAAAGGGCTGACCTTTGAAATCTCACTGTACATGCCGCATGCTTACTGCTTACCTCCGGCAACCTCCTCAAAGTGCTCACATTCTAAAATTATCCCCTATTGCTTTTCTCTCCCAGACTCCAGCCCCCACCTCACACTTGTGCGCTCTCTCTCTCTCTCTCTCTCTCTCTCTCACACACACACACACACACACACACAGTCAGTGACAGTAATCTTAGCTGTGAATTTCTACACACTCTGTAATGTTTAGGTGACTAATAAATTAGGTGCATCTTTAAAAATAGAAACTTTTCCATTCAAATTAACTTTTCTTTGGTAGACTGTATGGCCAATGTATTTGATATCATCAACAAACTCTCCCAGTTACCCGACACACCAGAAGTACAGAGGCACTTCTGCGTGCGAGTTTTGCACAGACTAGGATGTGAATCTAGGAGACCTTGGATTCTGTAAGATGGTGGCTCAGGCCATCAGCTTTGGAGTCAGAGCCCCTGTTTAATTCTCAACCCCATCGCTAACTAATGTGAGAACTTGAGCAAATATTTAACCTCCCAGTCCCTCGGTTTGTTTGGTCTGCACAATGGAAATAATAATAGCACTTAGTTTATAGGAGCACGGTGAATATCCAAGGAGATACTGCATAGAAAGTCCTCAGCACAGAGTTCACCATGTAGTAAGCATTTATAAATGATCATCATTATTATCATACAAGTAAGCATTAAGCCAAAAAATTCAAGTTCCTTATACCCTAGGATTCTATAGTGAATGGCAGCATGACATGCCAACATTATTCCCCCCCAAATTTCTAATTTATTTCAAACATTTTTTTTGTGATACTGGGGTTGAAACCAGGGGCGTCGCACTGCTGAGCTACATCCCCAGACCTATTTTATTTTTTTATTTTGAAATGGGGTCTCACTAAATTGCCACGGCTAGCCTCCAATCTGCAGTCCTCCTGTCTCAGCCTCCCAAGCACTGGGATTATAGGTGTGTGCCACGGGGCCCAGCTATTTCAAACATTTTTAACTAGAATATACAATGAGAGTTCCTTCTTCCCACTATCCTGAGGACCTGCAAGTACCTTCTGAATGGAACATGGTTTGCTGCCCTTGCTGGACTCTAAGAAGACAAAAGAACTTGTCCCTGATTCTCTCAGATCATGTGGAAGCAGAAAAAAAGTGAGGAAACTAATTCTCGTCTGACCCTTCTCTTTACCGAAAACCCCTCCCTCTGGAAGTGAGTGTGCTCTAAGCATCCATCAGACCCTGAACCCTGAACCAGCTAGAAAGTTGGTGGAGGCGATGAGAAGCGCAAAGGAGGCTGGCGCTGACCGGATGACAGTGTGACAGGCACTTCAGAAGTCTGTTCTCAGTGCGTCTTGAAAACAGCACCTCCACTCCCAAAGCCTGGCCCTGATGCCCCTGGTGGGTGTTGGCTTTGAACTGAAGGCTCTCCCGCCAACACCCTGTTGCAGGCAGCCTCCAGGAGAGGGCTGGGGGGCTGCTCCACTGAGGTCTCTGTCCCCCGCACACATACACACACAAACCACCGGGAGGGTGTACTTTCTTGCAGTATCGGATAAATGGATAACGTATGGATTGCAAAAAAGGATATTCAAATGTTCTTGATTTTTTTTTCATTTTTACTTTTTTCAGTTGGTGTTTGCCATGCAAAGGGTGAGAAGCTTGTTCTCTCTCTCTCTCTCTCTTTTTTTTTTTTGTACACTGAAAGGTATTAACGTTTTATGGAGAGGAGATGGATTGGTCTTTTTGAAGTGCTTGCTTTGCTATTATTGCTCAAAGAAAGAAATCAGTTCCGCATTAAGCTGAGGCTCTCGTGGTAGCCTGGGAGGCCAGAGGGATGTCGTGTTTCCACTTTCTGAACTCAACACACACAGCTAAGAGAAAGTCCTGGGATTCCTCAGGTCTGCTTAGATTCACTTGCAAATTAGTGGCCATAATTGGATCAACACTACCCAGCTGTTGTTCGTTGCTAAATGGGTGCAGCAAAGAGAGGCCCCTTGTGTCTTCAGTGGGACCATCAGAGGTGGGGGAAACGCCTTAATCAGACTACGGATTAGACAAACGGGGAGGTGATCTCTCAGGCCTTAGAGATCCTGCAGCTTTTACTCAAACATTCCCAATTGTATAATGAGAAAACTTGAAAGACCACTTCAAAAATGCACTCAGACACTCCTTGGAGGGGCAAGAGGACGTCTTCCCTTGGTCTTCGTCACCATCCTGCCCAGGAGCTGAGTCCTTCTCTTTGCTGCTGCTGCTGTGCAGGTTAAGTTCCAACACAAGACTCGCATCTTTCCTGCTATCTTGCCCACCCCCATTCTCTCCCTGACAGCTCTGGCCATCCAGCCCACATCCCCAGTGTTGATTCTGTCACCATGGCAGTTTCAAAGCTCACATCTGCTTTTGGGCTCACAGTTACTTGGTTTTCCCAGTGCATTCAAGAAGGAGAAGCCCAGCTAGGCATGGTGGTGCACACCTGTAATCCCAGTATTTGGGAGGCTGAGACAGGAGGATTGCAGGTTAAAGGACAGCCTCAGCAACTTAGTGAGGCTCTCAGCAATTTAGTGAGACCCTATTTCAAAATGAAAAAATAAAATAGGGCTGGGGCTATAATTCAGAGATAGAATGCCCCTGAGCTCAATCCACAGTTAAAAAAAAAAAGGGAAAGGAAAGAAAGGAAAAAAAGAAAGAAAAAGGAAGGAAGGGTGGAGGGAGGGAGGGAGGGAGGGAGGGAGGAAGAGAGAGAGAGAGGGAAAGGGAGGGAGAGAGAGAGAAACAGAGGCCCACTATCCTGACATACGTCCACAGCTTCATCCCTCACCCAATGATAAGGTGTCATCTTTACTACAAAATGAAAAGTCTGACTGTGACCCACGTGACCTAGGGAAAGTAGTCTGTACATCTCCAGGCCTCAGTTTCCCAGTCTGTCCTATGAAGATGATGAGTTTGAGAGAAGAGCAGCCATGGTCATGTAGGATGAGTGTCCAGGCTTGCTGCAGGCCCTCTTCCCTTTATGGACTACCAGGGTGATTAACTCCATGCTCTGAGCACAGTGGAGTTCTTCAGACATGCTCAGAAAGTTATCCAACAAGAGTGGCTAGAACCATTAAAGAGACCACACCAAATCTCAGCTATTTATAAGAACTTCATTGCTCAACTACATTTCTTAAAGCTTACGATTTTTGCAAGAGAGAAATCAATACACAAAGTTGAAAAAATGGATCAAAGACATCGTTTCCTCAAACTTCACTCTAAAGGATTCTATTCAGCGGTAACATGTTAACTAAAGAACACTATGTCCTTTAGAGCACTCCTACATTGAGAAGAGGAGGAAGTAATGATGTGACCCACTGCCATTTCCCCATTTTTCTTTTAGGATGACTCCCTGTCCATCTAATATTGGTAAGAGGCTACCTCTGGGACTCCAAGCCAAATCATATCAGTAGAGCTAGAAAACAGTAAATTTCTGTTTCCTCTCTCAGCATCAGAACAGCATATTTCATAGTGAGCTACAGATGCTAAATTATTTGGATCCTTCTTCAGATGTTCCTAATTTACATTGCCTGTGGCAAATAAAAAGATAAGTACAATCCATATTGCAAATGCATCATGTGATGATAAATCTGTAGCCTTCTTTCTCTGAGTCTTCTCCACCTCGTGGAATTTATATTGCAGTCATAATAATGTCAGACATACACTATGAATATCTTCCTGCTAATTATGCCTAGTTTTTAAAACAGTGCCCATTTATGAAGACAGTATTATGGCATTCTTGATTATACCCTAAATAATTCTGCAAACATAAAACATGCTGAATAACATTGGAATTCCACTAAAGAACTGCAATAAAAATAAAACTATCACATACATGCCAATGTTTTTTTTCCTCTTTACAAAAATCCTTTTGATGAGATACAATGTACTTTAAAACCCCTGACCTAAAAATATCCATAAATATTTGACTAATACAGAAATTACAGAATTTAGATAAAAAGCAATGTTGAAATATCATAATTATGATACTCATAATACTAATTATAATAAATGATAGATATTGAGCCGGGCGTGGTGGCGCACGCTTGTAATCCCAGTACTTGGGAGACTGAGACCGGAGGATCCAGGTTCGCGGCCAGCCTCAGCTACTTAGTGAGGCCCTCCGCAACGTTGTGAGACCCGGTTTCAAAATAAAGGATAAAAAGTAGGGCCAGGGGTGTAGCTCGGAGGTAAAACACCCCTGGGTTCAATCCCCGGTACCGCAAAATAAATAAATTAATTAATTAAATAAATGAATGATAAATTAAATGAATTAAATAAATTGAATGATGGGATAATTTTGTCCTAGATACTGTGCTTCCATGCTTTGAAGACATTGCTTTTATCATTCTATATTAACTCTTTTAGAGAAGGATTCTATTTTTCCCAATTTTGTGGTTGAAGATACTGACAGAGTTTGTACTCTGCTTAAGGTCCTGCTGCTGATATGATAGAGTGAAATTAGAAGGCCTTGGCCTTGAGGTCATATTGAAGCTGTGTGATTTAATGAGTTCTCAGATTCCAAAAACACCAAAAGCAGAAATGACAGAAACGTCAAATGTCAAATGGAGGCTCCCAGCCTGTCCCATCAATTCCCTTTCATGCACACATGTGCATAAGATAGAAAGACCAAGCAGCAAACTTACCTCGTTGGGTCTCATAAGCAGAGTGCCACCATAGCTATAGTAACCCCATCATATAAATGTCCAAGAATCAGGCTCTGATTCATAGTCAGGTGGTCGGCACACAAACATAATTGGGTGACCCATAAGACCCTCTGATGATTGCTTTCTTCTAAGGTTCCTGACCAACTAGGGCTGCTTCTCCTCACACCCTGTCACTGTGTTCACAGCTTCTCTACTGGAACTTTCCCAGAATGGCAGCAACAACAAAATCCAATATATATATGCATATATATATATGTATATATATAATCATATATATATGTATCTATACATATATATGTATATATATAATCATATATAAACATATATATATAAAGAGAGAGAGAAAGAGAGAGAACCGGAGGTTAAACCCAGAGGCATTCTACCTCTAAGCTACACCCCCAGTCTGTTTGTTTTTGTTTGTTTGTTTTGTTTTGAAACAGGGTCTCACAAAGTTGCTGAGTCTCACTAAGTTGCTGAGACTGTTCTCAAATCTGCAATCCTCCTGACTCAGCCTCCCAAGTACTGGAATTACAGGCATGCATCAGCACTCCCGGCCAAGTCCACCCTTTTAAACACGCTTTTATGTGACTATGGCAACGAACAGAAGAGCTTTGCTTTCCAAACTGTTCTTCTGAGATTTTAAAACCTTAATTCAGTTTCCAAACCTTAATTCACATCCATTTGGCCAAGTGTACAGTTCTGAAGAACATGTCTAGCCCTGCAGCATGTGACAGATTCAGGAGGTGCGGGATAGGATTGTCACTGCTCTATTTGAATTGTCACCTGTTCCTATGACCTGCACATGAACCTGGGACAGTCCCATGGATTGATGGGAAAATGAAGTACTGAGTTCAGAGTACTTGGAATAAGTGATTCAATTTCATTCAAAAGAACAACTCTAAACATAGAACATAAAGCTAATAATTAATATATACTATATATGCTAAGGATGCTAAAATGTGATTTACTTGCTTTGACATACAAAAAAATGACAAATAAAATTTCCCTATAATTTAAATTTTGAAATCTAGTGCTATAAAAAAGATTGAAAGGCTAATAGCTTCATTAAAAACTACATTTCTCCCCCACAAAATCGTCTCAAATTGTACTTAGTATAATTAAGTGATTTGGCAACTTCTATATAAAGCAACCTGAAATTACATGAATAGTCTCTGTGTTACCCCACACCCCAGGACATCACCGCAAACAAAATCTCACACTTAACAAAAAGAAAATGACACCATGTGCCTTGAAGGAAATTGGAAACATTAGCAGAGATCTGTGCAAATGATTTTTTTTCAGATCAATTATAACTTGTTTAATAGGATTTGGTCTGAAATGAATATTACAAGGTTTGGGGTACACTAATTTTTTAATATTTAAAAGATTTATATTCTTCACCCTCTTCACAGATTATTTTTTCAGAGGAGAAATGAAAGAGAAAAACCAGTTCAATTCATTTCCTCCAATATAGCACACAGGGACTTACTCATTTAAGCCACAGCCGATGTCCCCTCTAGTCTCCTCCTCCCCTGAGTCTGAGTCCAGGGAGACTCTCTCAATGTATGCTCAGCCACCAGCTACCGCAAGTCACTTAAGTAAACACAGAAGCACCTTGGTGAAAGCAATTGCATGGTCTGAATACCATCAACTGACACGTCTATTCAGTGACCCTCTCAGGTCTCAGAAATGGTCTTTTCAAATTCCGGGTCTTGAGGTATTGATTTCAATCAGCAGCTTTTCCTAAGAGCATCATTTCAAAAATAGCCCTGTCACAATTTCTACTCTCTCATCTTAGTTTCATCTGGGCTTTGTATTCCTATTTGAAAACATTCGGTGAGATGACACCACAGGGTTTTACGGAGGCATTGATTCCGCTTCATACATAGGTAATAGAATTTATTCTCCTGTATATGAGAAAACATTAATATTTAAGTTTGGTGGAGGGAGGTTTGAGGTTTAAACAGTCCAATTCTTTTTTCCTCTTCTCATAAAAATAAAAAGACCACTCTCATAAAATTCTCAAGCTCACTCCTGAACTGATGACAATAAATCAGTATCAGTTCTACCCTTTCAGGACATACAAGGAATGGTCTTTAAAAAAAAAGATGAAAAGATGTGCTTGTGTATATGTTTCTGTGCACATGTGCACACATATGGTTAAAGTAGGAAAAGAGACAATGGTGTATAATTTTAATATATTTTTTCTGGCTGGCCCTGGCATCTATACTTTATTAAGTTTTCCTGAAGTTGTAATTAGAAGCTGCCCGATAAATGTTTATTTGATGAGGATGATCCAAAGAAGGCTGGAGTATATTTTGTGGTGAGGATGTGGAGGTTCAGAGTCGCCCACAGTTCTGTTAGAAAGAATCTTGGGTTGTTCTGATAACTCTTACATGACCAAAAAAAATTCAGTTATTTTTCTCTTTCAAAGGGAAAAGGAAAAAGGAGCTAACCTTAAATACTTTCTATGCCCTTAACACTACAATAGACACTTTATATATGCTCTTCCATTTGATCTTACCTGGGCCCTTTGAGGAGGTAATACCACAGTTTACAAATGAAGAAACGGACATAATATTTAGTGACTTGTCTGCATTGTTAATGAGAGAATTGGGGTTTGAATCCAGACCCTCAAAGCCCAAAGACAAGCACAGTTTTAGCATCCACTCTGCACCTGGCATGAACAGCAGAGCTTATGGTTCCTGTCCTCAAAGGCCTCATACTCAAATAGGGGCAAAAACAAGAAAATAAACTAAACTGAAAACATGGAGGAAAAGATTTGAAGCTAAGTATTAGATTATTACTGAATATAGAAGTATACAAAAGAGTAATTAGACCAAGCAGGCTTTGACCAGGAAGCAAGGATGCTTCAACATTAGGAAAAAAAGAAAAAATGTGTCAAATTAGGAAAGAAACATACTATTGTTTTTAATCCAAAAAAGGCATTTGATAAAATTAAGCATCCATTAATTATTTTTTAAAATTCACTAATTGAAAAATAGAAATAAGTTAAATATTGCAAAATAAATATTGTTGTCTACTCATAAAATCCAAAGGGATGAACTAAAAACTATTAGAAATGATAAGAGTTTCATAAAGGATGATTGGTATAAGATGAATATACAAAAATCAAGCACTTTCCTATATACAGTTAATTCCAAATTAGAAAAAGATTGATGAGTTAATAACTCACAAAATTATCAAATATCAATGAAAAATATATGAGATACACAAGGCCTATATGAATCAACATAAGAATCTTTTCCTCTTTTTTTTTTTGGTTTTGCTTGCTTTTTGGTGCTGGAGATTGACCCCAGCATATTCTACCTCTGAGCTACACCCCCAATCCTTTTTATTTTTTATTTTGAAACAGGGTCTCACAAAGTTGCTGAGGCTGGCCTCAAACCTGCAATAGGAGGAAAGAAATTTGAGGAAAAATTTTAAAATAGAAAGTAAAAAGTTGAATTTGTGGTGGTATCTCATGAGGTGATGGTAAGATTCAGGGAAAATATTTTTTTAATGGATTTGGATCAGCCTGGTGCAATGGTGCACACCTGTGAGGCTCAGATAGGAGGACCGCAGGTTTGAGGCCAGCCTCGGCAAGTTAGGGAGACTCTCTGCAACCCCTGTTTCAAAACAAAAACTAGAAAGAAAAGAAAAGGACTGGGGTGTAGCTCAGAATGCCCCTGAGTTCAATCCCCAATACCACAAAAAAAAAAAAAAAAAGGATGAGGATCAGGCACTACAACTTGGAGAAACAGGGAATGGCAAACTAGAGAAAAAGAGGATTTGAGAGGAGTGGAGAGGTGGGACCTAAAGATGTTCATACTGACCATAAGCCAAGATCATAAGACCTCATACGTATCCCCTTTGCCACACAAATAAGAGAAAAAATCATGAATGTGGAAGAGACTCAGAATGACTGCTATCCTGGTCGTATAATCAGAAGGTTGAAAACAACTTGCAGCCCTCCTTCTCTCCCAGGGGTGGGGGCGGAGGGCATGAAGAAGCTATAATAATGTTTGTAGAATCCAGAGTATTACTTTGAGAAGCACAAGCCACAAATTCCAAAAATAAGACGTTCTATGTCTTACATTAAAATACACTTTCTTAAAAAAAACAAATAAATAAGAACCAAAAAGGACACCTTCTACATATTTTAATTTTATGTAGCAAAACTGTGAAGGTTAATTATGTACAGATGCAGATATTTAAACAAGTAACAGGTGTGACTGATAGGTGTATGTAAATAGTGTAAAAACCTGCTAGATTAAATCTCTTTTCCTCCCAAACCTAAAAAACATTTTTCTTAGCCATCAACAATCTTTAATTATGAAACAGAATTGCAAATGTGCATTAAAAATGTGCCTCTGACCTTTTAAATTAAAACATAGGTCTAGTATGGCACCACAGACCAGCCCTGTCTGGCCTAACTAATGGGGCATGTGACTAACACAGGGTTGAAATTAGACATTAGAAATGTAGAAAGGCGCTAAATAATGAGCCTCAATTATTGTCTGAATGATTTCTTCTCACATTAGATTCCAATTACCCCTTCCCATGTGAACACTGGAGACCTTATCCATAAGAGAGAGACTCTTCAGGTTTGAAAAAAAATTATATATATCAGAAAATCCTCACCAGAAACAGAATGATTTCCTTATGGCTCGGGAGATACTGCCAAGATTCCCTTTAAGGTTTACTTCGATGGCACTCAAGTAAGATTCCCATATGGAATTACTCCCCACACAGGAGCCTGACCTGGGGGAAGCTGAAGACATCAGATATTATTCACAAACTCCCAAAGCAAGGGCTGTTTCACATTTCTCCTACCCCGGCTCTAACTCCATTGGTAAATACAACACTCATTAAATTAAAAAGCATAATTATGAAAAGGCTAAGAAGTACGATAGAGGGCCAACCCTCCTGATCAAAGTGGCCGTGGTGACTGGACGGGCCTGGAAGGCTGCCCTGGTTCCTGGCACCCATGGGTCACCATGATCATCAAGACAGTCAGAGACAGGCTGATCTCAGCAGCGCACACCATTGCTTAAAGACAGCTCACAGGAATCTGGGTTCTGAAGGGCAACTTTCCTCTCAAATAACTTGCGGGCAGTTTCCTTTCACATAAAGAAACCACATCATGTGGTAGTAGCAACAGCCCCTTGAGATCTGCCTGCAGAGTGCCCTCAAAACCAAGCCCTTAATTCAGTTGTTGTGGATACACTTGGTTCTTGGTTGAGTGAGCTTGGGTCGGTTTTTATCCAAAGAGGAAGAAAAGTTTTCCATGAAACAAAACAGGATTATTTAATGATTATTATTAAAAAATAATACTTCTGTTTGGGCTCATAATCTGAAAATGTTGGGAGAAAATGCATACAAATTTCTAATCACTTTTTTATGTGTATATGGTACTGGGGATTGAACCCAGGGGCATTCTACCTCCTAGCTACTCCCCCAGCCCCATTTTATTTTTTGTTTTGAAACAGGGTCTTGCTAGGTTGCTGAGAGTCTCACTAAATTGCTACGGTTGGCCTTGAACCTATGATCCTCCTGTCTCAGCCTCCCAAATACTGGGATTACAGGTGTGCATCACCAAGCCTGGCATAATTACTTTTTAAGGCATTTTTATTTTGTTGATTGAAAACACCTTTTAAAAGGTCAAATTCCATAGGGAACATGTTAGAATAATTTACTTCTTATACCATAGACTTTTCTTGGTATCATGCTCCTATAAAAGAAACATCAGAACATTCATTCAGCTGAAAAGCAAAATATGTGTTAGGGGCAGCAGGTTTGGCCCTGTCTCTCCTGAGGCTGGTCATCATGTATCAGTATAATTATGGAGACATAGCAAGCCCAGCCCCAGGACCATACATGGGGGTACTGTTACTGCCATTTGACTGGCTTGAGTGATCTAGTGTATGCAACCACCATTTGAACAACATTCACTTACTTCATTGTTGTTGTTGTCGTCATCATATAAGGAAACCAGAATGAAGCAAGGTAAGGTTTTAGAGTAAACCTATCTAGGTTCAAATTTCATTTCCACCACGTGGTAGCTCTCCAAGTTACTTAACAACTCTGATTCTCAGTTTCCGCAATACTGAAATGGGGAATAATGGAATCGCCTTCGAAGATGGCAAGAGAGTCTCCTGACTCCAACTTTTATAAAGATCTGAACTTGGCTCATGCCTGACCAACGATGGTTCAATAAATACTTGTCATTTTTATGATTATCTAAATGATTTATATTTTCAAAGCACATAAGGATATTCAAAGACACATTGTATGTGCTTTCTTAGAATACCCTGCAATGAGAAAGATTCTTGGTACCTATCCCATTTGGGACACATAATAGATATTTGATATCGTTTGGATGTTGAATGTCCGCTAAAGGCCTATGTGTTGAAGGCTTTTCCCCCAGCTCAGCACTATTGAGAGGTGGTTAGAACCTTGAAGAGGTGGGGACTTGTGGGGACTCTCCTGTTCTTGAGGGTATGCAGGGGAGAGTGGAACTCTGGCCTCTTCCTCTTTCTCTTTTTCACTCCCTGGCCATGAGGTGAGTTGCTTTGTGCTCCCACCATAATGTGCTGCCTCTCCACAGACCCAAAAGCAATTGGGATAACCAATCATGACTGAATCCTCCAAAACCGAGCCAAAATAAACCTTTTCTCTTTATAAGTTGAGTATCTCAGGTATTTGTTATAGCGACAGAAGGCTAACACAATATTCAATATTCAATAAATATTGTGGATTAAATTTAAAGTTCAATGATATTGAAAAATAAAGTAGATGGATGGAAACAATTTTATGTTCAAAAACAAAAGCACCAAAACAAGTATTTTAAAGAATCATGTTGAAAACGATCTGATAAATGCTGTAATAGTAATGATATTCTGATATTTTGTTCAGCTGGGTAAAAGACTTTGTGAAATGTAATTAACATTTCCACTGAATTAAAAAGATACTGAGTGAGTTTGCTGAATTGGCCAAAGGCAATATCTGGAACACATCAGGGTAAATCATGAATTCCCAAAGGGAAGAAAAGAAAAACCTGATTGGTACTATGAAAATGCTTTAAAACTATCTAGAAATATATTTTGGGAATTTAAAAAAAACTTTGAATTCCAAAACAAAAATTATTCTGGATGTGTTTTTAATGTGCTTTTAAATGAAATCAAACAAAATCATCTCAATATATAGGTTTTCTTTTCCCTTAGGCATTAAAAAAATGTAATCTGTACCTTCAATTTTTTTTACTTTACTTAACAAAGTGGAGAAGGAGCCCTGCCAAAGGTCTTCTGGTGAAACACCGAGAAACCATCCTCCAGTGTCTAATAAAAATCATACCTTGTACTTAATAGTTTCAGCATATATGTGTGAGCGTCTATTCTTAGGCTGCATGTGTGTGTGCATGTGCATGTGTGCATGTGTGTACCTGTGGGGCTGGGGTTCTCCATTCCAACAAAGTCTAGAGCTAAAATAGTCCTTGTTTCTCTACATTATTCTGGCTGACAATTGACACAGTTTTGTCCTATGGAGATTTTTCTTTCAATGAATAATTCAGACTCAAACTGCATATTGGTAACTATATTTTAAAACAAAAAAATTCCTCACATAATAAATACATTTTATGCACATTAACTTCAAATTTACTTCAGAAAGCTATTTACAATATAAATAATTATAAATGGGAACACTTTGCAAGATATCATCGACATAGCTAATATTTTCTACTTTACATTCCAAAGTAAAAGTTCAAATTACAGCTTTATACTACAATATCACTAAAAACTATACATTGCAAGATGGTATTTGGAATATTGGCAATCAGTATCTTCTCACAAATATAATCCTTTTATAGCAGGTCGATCAAAAAACAAACATAAAATATTTTATCTTTTTTGAAGTGTCTGTTCATATGTTTCATTTTTTAAATATTTCCCTTTGGGGGGAACAGAAAAAAGTTACAGTACTTCTAAAATTTTTCCACACCAATTTCATTTTTCTCAAAATGTAAACACATTGGGATTATTGGATATAAATTTAATTGTGATTGTGTCCCAGATCAGCAAATCAAGACAAACTCCTCCCACCTAGATGTATGAAAGCCAAGTTCCTTGCAGCAAAGTTGCAATAAATAAAACTACAAATGTTTGGTTTAAAATTATCAATTAGGATTTCTGGTGTGAACCATCATATATATATATATATGTAATATATAAAACTGGATATGGCACATGTTTTAAATCCCCACGGTGATATAAAAATCATCTGTGTGTGTGTGTATGTGTGTGTGTGTGTGTGTGTGCACACGCATCCATGTGTATCCTTTCTGCATACAGTCTTAGAGAAGGAACTCTGAACAAACACATATTTGGAAATGAGTACAATCTCATCTTTTGAGTTTAAGCATGACTCGTACAACCTTTGTGCACATGAAATGAGCACCACACAAAAATTTCCCCCAAGAACATTCTCTATGTATGATACCTTTTGCATGTGTCCATAGCTGTTCTGACACTCATTTAAAATTTAGAATAATGTTTTATCCACAATACGTTTCACAGTAAGAACTAGCCAATTTTGCTTAGACTTTAATCCCTATTCGCAAAACCTTGACATTTACATGAAAGCTGAATCACTTATTTGGAGGACTGACTGCAGGATGTATGTTCCTTATTAAGTCATTCAGAAAATGGGATGTGTGGCTACAACTATGGTTTGAGTGAACTAGGGAGCCAAATCTGGGCATTTGAACTTGTTTTAATCAGAAGGACTGTATGAAAGTGTAAGCTATTCCACCAGGCATTTGAGTGGCTCCCAAGTGTCCAGATACTCAGTTTTCCTAATATCAACATTCACTCTGTCACTCCAAAGTACTACTAGTACTAATAGATTACACTGAATATCTTAGTAATGTCCTGCTTTTGAAAAAGAGAGAATTACAAAATAGCAAATTTGTATTCAGAGTGTCTCTAGCTGTACTATCTTCTATCAAATTTATTTGGCCTAGATCTTGGTGGGGGGAGTCTTTCATTTTATTTTAAAATATCTATGCATATTTTCCAAATGATCTTGTATTAGCATTGACCCTCATCCTCCATAAATAAAAGATTTTTAAAAATAGAGCATAGCATCCTTTTCTAGAAGATCCCGTTAAAGCTTGTTTTAAGTAGGATTCTCTGCCCAGAGTCAGCAAGCATGTGGCAGCAGGGAGTGGAGAGAATTCAGAAGAGTGGAAATATTCTAGCCCTAGGAAATATAATCAGGAAATGAGAAGTGGCTTTTCTGTATCAACACTGAAGGCAAGTCATTTATTGCATCCTATCTCATTCTGAATGTCACACCAGCACTATTATCTTGTATCAGGCAATTAGGAAAGCTAGCACATCAGATTCGTCATATTATATCAAAAGGCTTACGGAGCTGAAGCACACCTAAATTTCTGACCTGTAATGATTGTGACCTTAATATTATGCATCCAAAAATAACACGTCAAATCTTCATTCTCAATAATAGTTTTAACAGAATTTTCCCGAAGAATATTGGGAAAATATTCATTTATCTCTTTGGTTATCCAAATGTTTTAACTGGGTAAAGCAGGTACAATGAGCAATAAAGATAGTCTTACTATTACTATAAAGCATGCGCTTTGAATCATCTAATGAACTGGTACCTATTGTAACAATATAATTGGATATATGAAACCCAAGGAGATATTTTAAAAAAGCATACTTCTCTATTATGATCAAGTTTCATGATTTTCAGTATTGTAACAAAGTTATAGAAATCAAGGATTAAAACTAAAATCTTTAAGTTTAATTGTAACTGATTAAAATTACTGGGAACATATTTATTTTATATCCCATATTTTCAAAATCACAGATGACATCTTCTGTATAAATAAATATGTTCCTGTACACAACAAAATAATGTAGATTATAAATACATTTTTACACATCTATGTGAATAGTAAGAGGTCTCCTGGCCATAAAATGTCAACTTATTCTAGATCACTTTGTAATAATCATGACATATTTTAAAAAAAAATGTAAGCCATATAATACTGTGATCCTATACAGCATCATATGTAATGTAATAAAATTGCTACTATAAAATTATTGTCATTCAATAAATTAAATAAGTGGTTATGTATTTAAAACTGTGTCAATCTACCAGAATTCTTAATTGGGATGTAATTTAGTTAATTTTGTCTTCCTTTAAAAATAACAGTCAGAATCTTTTAAGGAGTATAATCCCTCCTGATTACCCCCTATCTGTAGAGTTCATAATTTATTCCTTCCACTAATTAACTATCTTCGACATAAAAATGCCACTGAAATCCCTTTAATGGCTATATTTTCTTTAGTATCAGTTCATTTTCCTTGGTTCTTAAATTTCCATTTCTCTGATAGTATCTGTCCCTGACACATTTGGTAAAATACATATCCATCATAGAATACATCTGTATAGATTTCCTTTACAAAATTATACCATATTTGCCAGATATTTGTGTCTTTGAAACATTTGATCATCTGCAAAACCTTTAGCATTCCTAAAACCTTACTTAGTGTTACAAATTGATCAAAATCCATTTTAAATATTCCAGGGGGGTCTCACAAATAATTTTCTCAAAATTAATGAATGCTTTTTCTATATAGTTCAAAATTTAGTTTTTATTATACTTTGAACATTTTTAAAGCAAATATGATAACTACTACCTTTCTCACTTGCACCTTTTTTGCATTTACATTGACCAATGCTGCTCTGTCATACCCAAGAAATAGTTTTCTGTAGCCTCTTCTCTCATGTACAAACAACCCAGTATTTATCTCTCAAATTATCATACAGATTGTCACCAACCTGTGGACTGCCAAATAACTGCATTAAATGATGAAAATATAGTACTAATCCCTGAGTGTCCAATGACATGTCCTGTTTTCAAAATTGCAAATCAAGAGATACAGGTGTGAGACTTCTATGAAAGATTATCTATGAAACTTCTCTAACCACTTATGTCACTGTGCTTTGATTACTAGAGAATAGTACATTAAGTGAACCTTACTATTTTTCCTCCCCCTCATATATTTCTACCTTCTACCTTTTGGCTGAATCTAAGAGAAAGTTAACTGTGACTATACCTCCTAAAAGAGCCCCACACACCTGCTGAAGTTACAAAGCTTCTAGCCCTCTGCGTATGTGCAGAAAAACTGGAACATGTAGACTTGACAGCTCAGGGCTGAGAGTTAACTGCTTCAGCAGTTCAGTTCTGCTGCACCAATGGACCACAGGACCAGGGAAGAGTAGAGCCACCTCACAGACCAGAAAACTGAGGTTCAGGTACAGTGGGGATACATAAGTGGTCACAAAATTAAGTTACAGGCAGGGTCAGAACCCGAACCCAGAGATCTCAGCATCTAGTCTACTTCCCTTCCTAGTACACAGATGTAAGAGAAAGCTTATTGTTTTCGTTATTTATACACAACAAGGAAAGTGAATATTTTGCCTGTTCCTTCAGCCGGAATACTCCGCTGGCCCTTTTAACCACGTGTCTATCTGCCTCTGCTTTCATCTTAGACTCTCTCCTGAGGCTTTCCACATGCTGCGCGTTGGCACATCTGTCTTTGAAATGTTTTCAAACACTTACACTGCTGTCATGTAGCACTTCACTGGTTTTCCTTAGTTATTTTTGCACTTACTTTTTTTTTCTTGGTGAATGGATTTAAATTTTTTATTTTTTTTATTTGGTTAGTTTAATAAGCAAGCCCCAAATATGTGGTTTACCTGTTCTGAGCCTTAAATTGTTTTGAGATACAATGTCATTCTACTCTGTCTCTGGTGCCTCCATCTTCACTAAACTACTTCTGAGTGAGCACATCAAGTTTTTGAAGTGTCTTCCAACATCTCAATGCGGTTACTTAGAAAACCCTAACTGTTCTGTCCGTACAATCCCAGTCCTGGTCTAACTCAAAAGTAAGGTGAAAAATCACCACTTCCTGATTGCTTATAATGGATGCCAGGTGAGACTCATTCTTGCCCCATAGCCAGAACAATTCTCTAATTTATGCATGAACCAAATGAGCTGACTGGTCTCAAACCACAAAGAAATCAGTTTACGAGGCGTGAGATGTATGTCTCTTTTCCTTAGTTATTTTGGGAACAGAAATTTCTTTAAGAAGCTTAATGTGATAGAGTTAAGGAAGGGTACCCATTCTGGGTGTACTTATGGTTTATATTCTCTATTTCTGCATGTAAAATGCACACAACAGTCTGTGGATAGTGGTCTGTGTGCATGAGTTTCACTGGGGTGTCACAATGCAATGTTGAAATTCATCAGCCCTTTCATGTGGTCTATACGCTTACTGGATTTACATGAGTGTTTGTCAGTTCAAAATGTATCTATTCTCATTCCCATATAATTAGAGGGGCAATTTTTGTGTTCACTGTAGTTCCATTATCTGTGGATAACCCTGGATGCTAGTGCTATATTTTCGACTTCACAGAACTACATCATATACCCAGTAACTTAAATTATCCTCTGTAACAATCTGTGGCATAGTAGATGCTGGTAATGGGGCATTAAACTATAAATATGTTTCAGAGACCCTTGAAGAACAAAATATTTAAGAAAAAAATCAGCTTCCATTGGTTATTATAACAGATGTTCCCTTGTGTCCTTGTGCTGGGTCTGGCTGCATCCTTAGATGGGAAGTTACATCAAAGTGTGAGCCATTACAGCCCAAGGAATAGTTTCTAATGGTTTCACTGTCATATAAGTGCTCCAGGGCGTATCCAGTTAATGTGTAAGCATGCTTATCAAAATACTGCCTGTGAGAGCCAAAGCAGTTTGGAGAGACAGCGGGATGGTCTCCTGCTGTCTGATGAGGAGACATATCCGAATGTAGATAGTCTTTAGCTAGGATCAAACTGGATTTTGAAATGCGATCAGAATTGGGACTACTTATCCGAGACAGTGCAGTGGGACTGTTGTCATAGTCATTTTCATGGGGGCTCAGCATCTTTCCCTCTCTCTGCTGGATGTGGTCACATGGTGAAGTGTTGGCAAGAGCAGAGCCATGGCAAGCTTCGCCTGCCGGTGGGGGCTGTTGATAGTTTGCAAAACACAGGGAGTGTTTTTTTCCAGCTCCATTAATGGAAGCCAGTTGGTCTGGGGGTACTTTCCGTAGCTGCAATCTGTTCTCCTCTTCTTTAATCATTTGCTGAGTGGCTCTTATCAGAGTTTCAATTTTGCTAGGTTCGTGTGGGCTACTTTGATACTGTTCAGTACGATATCGGTCGCCGGATTCACTGGCTGACCCGGGGTCTGGGGAGCTGACCACACTATCTTCATCCCAATGACCTCGCCCTAGAAATCAGAAAAAGGAAAGGAAAGTAAGTAGTCTCAAAATTAATCAAAACAAAAATAAAACAAGTGTATTTATTTTCCTACTCAATGAAATCCTATAGCTTTCATTTTTAATATATGTACCAATATTGAAACAGACACAGGTCAACATGGCAGTGTCAACTTCCTGAATCAGAATTCATATGTATGTTGGATTCATATAAAATCAGTGGATTTTAAGGGCAGATGAAGTTTATAACAAGTTTCTTAGAAGATAAACCTTGTTTGTGGGTTGTGAACACCAATTAGTGAAATGAAATAGTAAAATGTGTTTATATCCATCTATACATGTTATTGGACCTGCCCAACTGCAAATAATAAAAGGAAGGTGCATAGAATTTGGTTTGTGCTATTTTCTAGAGTACTGTCTTGTTTGATTGATGCTTAGAAAAATGCTTTCCACTGAGTTTGAAGATAGTTACATAAGATGAACTATTCTCGATTCTAAATAAATCATCAAAAATGTTAATATTGCCCATTGTATCTTAAGTAGGGTTACAATAAAATTCTAATGTCAGTTTTTAGACAATTGAAGGTTAAAATGTATATTCACATATATGTCTATGTATATATGCACGCATGGATGGATATAGTTGTAGATATATCTTGTCCTAATCATAAATATAAATACTATTTTATCAAAGGTAGGAGTAAGCATCTCAGCGTCAGAGGAAATCATTTAGAAACTCAAGTCAATTGTTTCTGAAATAAGGTAAAGAATAAATAAATATTAACAATTTTGACAACAACCTGCTCTGAACCAAGGACAGAGATCTAATATGGAGGCATAGCACATCCAAAATATATTCCATAAACTAAATTATTCTCAAAACAGTCTGAAGACAATATAAAAAGCAAGAAGAAAAATAGGTAGGGACGTAGGAAAGCTGTAAACTGCTTAATGCCGCAGAGAAGCCCTGGATCACACTACTTACTGCTTTCCTTTTCTCTCTTCTTATTATTTTATTTCTAATATTTTCTTCCAGACCATGTAGGTTAAGCCAGGATTTTCACTTCACTCCTTTTCTTTGGCAAGCAATTGCCCTTTGCCCTGGGTTTCCATTACCAGACTACCAAAATGTTCCTTGGTTCAGGACAGGTTGTTTACTCAAAGTAAAGGCAAAAAAAATTAAAAGCAAAAATGGAAACAAATTAAAATTTTTCATAGAAGGCCATCAGTGTCTGGGTGGTATCTGACAGCAGACTGTGGATGGGGACAACATTGTCTAGCACATTTATCATCCTAAAGACAAGAAGAAGTAATATCGGGGCCTTCAGATCGATCCTAATGGCACTGACTTTTAATGAAACATGGAGGGTTTCAATGAACTGCCTGGACCCAAGCTCAGAAGCTCTTTTTAACCAGTTTACTTTGAAATGAGCATTAAAAAGTATTAGCCATGATCAAAGTTTGAACTGCCGTGCTCATGTCCATGTGCTCATAAAGCTACGTAATGATCCAAGGTGAAAATCTCAGTGGTTTCTATGTGTGACTCCATTCTCACAAAGGGGGGGGGGGGCACTGTGGTGTCATAATGATGGGAGGAAAGGGACAATTCCTAACAATGTCCACAGAGGCTCAACACTATGATATGAGTGGTAATCTATGAAACAGACTGGCCTCTCCTACATTAATAGTATCCTCACTGAGAAACACTGCCACAACCGAATAAACCCACTGACTAGTCAGGTTTGCTTTTGAAGCATGAGAATACAGAAGAAAATAATACATATGAAATTCAAATGTACAGACATACTACAAATAGACTTAGTAATTCACCTTAATGTCTATTCTTTTTTTCCTTCTCTTTCTCTCTTTTTAAATGTTTGTTTGTTTGTTTGTTTGTTTGTTTGTTTGTTTATATTGGGGATTGAACCCAGGGGCATTTTACCTCCAAGTTACACCCCCAGCGCTTTTTATTTTGAAACAGGGTCTCGCTAAATTGCTGATGTTGGCCTCGAACCTGCGATCCTCCGGTCTCAGCCTCCCAAGTATTGGGATTACAGGCATGTACCACTGTGCCCAGTTATGGTTTTTTAAATGGGGATCGTTTTTTCTCATCTGCCATAAATAGATTCTGCAAACATTACCAAAATCAATACAACTTAAACCGAGTGGACCAGTTGGTGTGTTTCTGGTTTATAAGTCAAAGGAGAAAACATTTGGGTCAGCCACTGCAGTGGCACCTAGCGTGCTCTACACCTGCCCAGGTGCTTCGTGCTGGGTGCGGAGTCCTCTCCACCCGCGCTCTTACCGTGGATCCTGTGGACCGAAGCGATGTGCGGCATGCTGTTTTCGTAGGCTTCTCTGCTCTCGGGGGAGGCCTTGGTCAGCGGCAAGGATGCCCGAGAGCCCCACCAGGGCTCCCTCCCCGCCTGCGGGGCTCCCAGGAAGTACCTGCCTGCCTCGCACCGGCCCCCCTCGCAGGCCTGGGTGTGGAAATGCCTCTCCTCCATCAGCCTGGAGTGGTCGAGCGCGAAGCCGTAGCAGAGCGAGCCGCGGTCGGAGAACTGCCTGTAGGCGCAGGCGGCGTCGTGCTGCGAGCCCGGCCGGTCCGCGGGGTCCAGGAGCTGCGGGGAGGCCGTGTCGGTCAGGGGGCTCCCGCCCCACTGGCTGTCGTGATCCGATTCCGACCTCTCGGTGGGAAAGCCCGAGTACTGCCGCCAAGAGAGGGAGAAAGGGCCATTTGAAAACAGACAAATTAGCTCAATAAACAGACAAATACGGCCTTTATTCCGCGTGCATCCCTAAGGTCATATTGGTCTCAGACTCACTCTAGCACCGCGGCTGGGCACACTACCTTGGAATCAATTCGTTAGTTAAATGATGCCCCCTTATACACTGTTGGTGGGATTGCAAGTTAGTGCAGCTGCTGTGGAGCTCAGTGTGGAGGTTCCTCAGAAGACTAGAAATGGGACCACCATATGACCCAGCTATACCACTCCTGGGTATCTTTCCAAAGGAACTGAAGTCGGAATATTAGTGATACATGCATAACCATGTTGATAGCAGCACAATTCACAATAGCCAGATTATGGAACCAGCCTATGTGTCTATCAACAGAGGAATGGATTACAAAATTGTGGCATATACATATAATAGAATTTTACTCAGCTATAAAGAAGAACAAATTATGTCATTTGCAGGAAAATGGATGGAACTGGAGAATATTATGCTGAGATTAGATTGTCTCAGAAAGTAAAGGGTTGTATGTTTTCTCTCATATGTGGAAGCTAGAGAGAAATAGGAAAACAAAAGGGACTTTAGATAAAAGAGGAGGAACTCCAGTGGAGTGATGGAGGGGGTCCTAAGGGAGGGGGATAGAGGAGACTTGATGAAGGAAACAGTTCAAATAATTCTGTGTACATATACAGAATTATCAATACCAAGCTCCACACCATGTATGGGGGAGGACGAGAGTTAGGTGGGATCAGGAAGAAAACACACCAAATTCTGTGTGCGTGTGTGCTCCAGTCACTCTGTACCTCATTATGATGTATAATTACAATGTACCAATAAATGTGTGTTAAAGCCGGGCATGGTGGCGCACCACTGTAATCCCAATACTTGGGAGGCTGAGACCAGAGGATCCAGGTTCATGGCTAGCCTCAGCAACTTAGTGAGGCCCTCTGCAACTTAGTGAGACCCTGTTTCAAAATAAAGAATAAAAAAATAGAGCTGGGGGTGTAGCTCAGAGGTAGAATGCCCCTGGGTTCTTAGCCCAGAAGAAAGAGGAGTGAGTATATGTGGTGTTGCAGGGCAAGAGGAAAAACCCCTAGACTCCACTGTTCTGCCCTTGTCACATGTTGGTTGAGCAAATTTCACCCATGCTGAGACCTTGGCAGGACAAGGCAAACTCTCCACATCCTACTGAGCCCATTCTGAGCGGGAGGAAGAACCCTGAGTCTTCCCACCTCAGTGCAAACAGGCAACTGAACCCCAGGCCCTTAGGGATGAGGTACAGAGGTTCTTCTTAGCTCCAAAGTATGATAATGAACATAGCTTGCTCCGGACAGAGTTCTATATAAATTCCAGGTTCAAAATTTCCCCATTACCATTTTTAATCTTTAATTATTTTCCAAATGTACATATGGACAATCAGCATATTCCAGCAAGAAAACAAATAGGAAATCCAACTTTCCTTCCAGAGGGACTGTAGGACGGAAGACAGCAAAGCACCCAGAGTTCTAGCTCCCTGTACCACACTTTCCACATGCAATCAGCCTTTCCTCCCAGTGAACACCAGCCTCTTCTCACAATAAAGCCTGGCTTTCACCAGAGCAAGAGCTGCCCCTGCCCCGCCTTACTGATTGGGGATCCAAGTGCTATGCATATGTCCATCGGTGGCACCATCTATCTGCTTGCCTCAGAGAAGCTCAGGCCATCAGTGTTGTTCCAAGCTAGGAGTTGCCCAGACTCTGCTTGTTTTTATAAAAGTATAAATCAGGCCTATTTCTGAAGTACTCCAGTCAAGACTTTTGAGCCCTGTCGAGAGGGGAAAAAGCTTTCCCTGAGTGTATATGGGAAAGTGCTATTGGCGCAGCGGAGAAGAACATTCTGTCCTTCACTTACAAAGAAAATTCAACACGAGGCAACCCTGGCATACATAAGGTACACGTTTCAAGAGTACCCAAAGAAGAATTTGAAGGATAAGGCTCTTGTCAATAGCCCGGAAACTACAACAGTAAGTACACGGCCCCGAGATACTGAAGCAGGCAGAAGTTGGTGGGACAGTTAGACCAAGACCTCCCACTGGTCTGAAGCTCCAGAAGAAAAGCCTAGCAGTAAATTTATGTTTTCTTAAGAAAACTATAAACTTGCACCAATAAGCACCATCAAAATTCTAATCCACATTCACTCCTTTAAAAAAATACTTCTATTGGTGCACTGTAATCTCACATCATAATAAAGTTCAGAGTGATAGGGACATACATGCACACAGCACTTGGTGAGCTTCCCCCTCCCGGCTCCCTCCTCTTCTCTGTGCACGATATTGAGATTGGCATTAATTATTTTGTATATGTGCATAGCATCAATGGAAGTGTTTCCTTCATCAAGTCTCCCTCACCCTCCTCTCTCCCTCCCCTAGACCCACTCCATCGCTCCACTGGTGTTTCTCTTCTTTTATCTGGAGTCCCTCTTGTATCCCAATTTCTATCTAGCTTCCACATAAGACAGAAAACATATGACCCTACACTCTTTGTGAATGGCTATTCTCACTTAGCATAATATTCCCTAATTCCATCTATTTTCCTGCAAATGACATAATTTGTTCTTTATGGCTGAGTAGAATTTCATTGTGTGTATTCCATTGTGTGAATTGTGCTGCACAATTCACATGGATATGTACATATTACTATAATATTCTGATTTCAGTCCCTTTGGAAAGATACCCAGGAGTGGTATAGCTGGATCATAGTGGTGGTTCCATTCCCAGCCTCCTAAGGAACCTCCACACTGATCTCCATAGCGGCTGCACTGATTTGCAATCCAACCAACAGTGTATAGCATTCCGATTTTTCCCATATCCTCGCTTTAAATTAACCATACTGGATATAAACTCTGTTGAGAATGCTACAACCCCATTATTCAACCTAAAACATTTCAGGTGTTCGTTAACTATTTGAGAAAGGAGAGGAAGCCAGCCTACCAACATATGTAGTGAGTGCAGCGTAATGAATGACCGCTGCAGGAGAAGGCTCCGATTCTCCTCACATCTAGTGCCAGGTACCCACCCATTCAGACCCTTAGGCAAATGAGTTCATTTCCTTTAACAGAGAAAAGGTGTGATTATACTAACCAACCAAAGGCTGAACTAGAGGTGGAGCTATGCTATGGAAGAGGGAGTCAGGACAACTTAGAGTAACCCTGGATAAATTCATCTCTCTTAGCCTCCTCTGTAAAATGCTATATTGGGTTAAATTAGACTTTCTCTAACTTTTCCTTCAGCTCCATTATTCTGTATGATACGGAAATTATTTGATATCCTTTCCAGTGTTGAAACATATTATTTCTATGCCTGTTCCTATATTTTGCCTATTTAAATAAAATTATTGAGAAGGATAACCCAAGTCCAAGAATTTTTATTGCCATGGTTATAAGAAGAAAGTTATGATGTAAGTTATAATTTTACTATAATGCCAATTTTTCCCCAAGTATCCCGTATGACACAAGTTTATTAGGAATTACATGATGCCTTTTGGTCAATAAAATATGACATTATGGAGTATAAAAAATATTTTATATTTCTTTTTTTATGTTTTTTAACTTTTTATGTTCATTTATTGGTGCATTGTAAATTGTAATTATACATTTTGATATATGTCAGGGTATGAACACCATACATGTACACATTGCACATTTAGCCCTCCCTCCAATCCCACCCTATTCCCTCCCCCTTCCCTCCCTTTCGTGCTCCAGATAGTGATTGAGTCTTATAGGTTTGTGTATGTACATCATGTGCTATAGTGTGTTTCTGAGTATGAAGGATGATGGCAGCCATTTGAATCTGAATTTCTCCACAAATCCTTTCAGAATCTATGAGGTCACCAAAAAGCACAAATTACATCACACATGACTGAAATCATCATCATAGGGGACAGAAAACATGACTACTTTCAAATTGCTTACATTTTAAATAGATTAAAAGTCCAACAATAGTTACTCTGAACCTGTGGATATAGTTAGTAAGAGAAGGTTGAAAGACTCCAGAAAAAAAAAAGAGTTTAGGACAAAGACAAAATCACTCTCAGAAAGAAAAAGTACAACATCAAATGCCAAAATATGAACAGAAGTCAGTAGTGGCTCACAGCACTGGCCACAGGGAAGGACCTCAAAAAGTGAGCAAAATACAAAGTAGCAGCCTGAAAAAGGCAAAATTTCTTTAAGAGAAGAATATAAATTGAAAATGGGCTTGCTCCTCAGAGACATAGCAATGAAACTTGGAAAGAAGAGGGAGAAAATAAGGATTCAGTAGACATGAAAAAAAATACAGCACAAGACAGGTTAATCCTAGCCTTTCACCTTCCCCTCCACTACATTCACCACACTGTCATACATTCAAGAAACTGTTTCACAAACTGACAGGAAAGGGAGCCCTTGAAATAGTATCATAGCCCTTGAAATGCCAAGGAATAGGGAAACAATTAAACTTCATATAAAACCCCCATAGGAAGAAAACATGAAAATAGAAATACAAAGACCTCAGCTAATGTTCTCATCAAATAACTAACCATGAAAAAAGAAAACTGTAAAACAACACTCTAAACTGAATTAAATACCCTCAACAAGCATTTGGAGATACGCATACACATAAACACATATATACACACATCAGTGCATATACCTGGAATCAGGAATCAGAAATTTAAAACACAAGCAATGGACCAGAAAGAAAAAAAAACACCACAGGACTGGGGATGTACTTAGTGGTAGAGCACTTGCCTAGCATGTGCAAGGCTCTGGGTTTGATCATTAGCATTGCGAAAGACAAACAATGCCAGATGTAGTGACACACTCCTCTAATCCCAGTATTTGGGAGACTGAGACAAGAGGATTACAAGTTCGAGGCTAGGCTCAGCAATTTAGCAAGACCCTGTCTCAAAAGAAAAAATAATAATGGGCTGGGGGTGTGGTTCAGTGACGGAGCATCCCTTGGTTCAATCCCCAGTACCACAACAAACAAACAAACAAAACCCCACGAAAAAAGAACAAGTGCAACAAAACTGACCAAACTCAAAGAAAGCAAATAAGTGAAGAATAGACGGGCGTGGTGGCGCACACTTGTAATCCCAGTACTTGGGAGTCTGAGACTGGAGGATCCGGGTTCGCCGCCAGCCTCAGCTTCTTAGTGAGGCCCTCCGCAACTTAGTGAGACCCTGTTTCAAAATAAGAATAAAAAATAGGGCTGGGGGTGTAGCTCGGAGGTAGAATGCCGCTGGGTTCAATCCCCAGAACCACAAAAAAAAAAAAAAGTAAAGAATAAACTACAAGTTGTAAAAAAGAGAATAGATTTCACTGAAAATTTAATGAGGTGATTTGAAACAAGATTTTTTTAATTTATTTTTTAAGCCGGGAGTGGTGGTGCATGCCCGCAATCCCAGTACTTGGGAGGCTGACACAGGAGGATCGCAGGTTCATGGCAAGCCCCAGCTACTTAGGCCCTTCGCAACTTAGCAAGACCCTGTGAAACAAGATTTTTAAAGGTTTTGACATGTGCACAACATTTATATTGAAGGCAAAGGCATTGGAATTGTTAAAACAATTTGCAAAAGAAGAATAAACTAAGAATCTATCTACCGACTTTGAGAGTTACGATGTAGCTATATAATGAAGATAGTATGGTATTTATTGGACATAGATGTACAGATCAATATAACAGAATAGAGAACCCAGAAGGGAAACTCACAAAAATATTCCCAATCTATTTTTGACAATTTAATAAAGGAAAGTTGGACTTCTCAACAAATGGTTCCAGAATAATTGGATATTCATAAGCAAAAATCAAATGGACCTCAACCTAAGGGGTCCACTAGTGGTTATTTAAAAATAATAATACAAAATAGAAAAAATCATAAATTGGACTTGATTACAATTTTAAATTTTTGTTTTGCAAAAGACCCTGTTCAAGGGATGAAAAAACAAGCTACAGACAGGGAGAAAACATTTACAAACCACATATTCAGCAAAGGATTAAATATCTAGAATGCATAAAGAACTCCTAAAACTCAACAATAAAAAGTGGGTAAAAGATATGAAGTGGAATTTATCAGACAGGACATACAGATGGCAAATAACAACATGAAAAGATGTTCAACAACATGAGTGACGAGGGAGATGCAAATTTAAACCACAATGAAAAATCACAACACACCCATCAAGCTGACTAAAATAAAAAATAGTTACACCACCAAATGCTGGCAAAGATGCAGGGAAACTAGATAATTCATACAATAACGGTAGGAATGTTAAACAGTACAGCCACTCTGGAAAGTTTCACAGCTTCTTAAAAATGTGCAATTACCATATGCAATCCATATGAACTGTCATGTGGCTTTACATAGTATCTACATCACTTACATTTCTGCCAACACTACACAAAGGATCTAATTTCTCTGCACCCTCACTGACACTTACTGTTTTCTGAGTGTGTGTGCATGTGTGTGTGTGCGTGCACGTGTGTGTGTTCATGTGTGTATATAGTAGCCATCCTAATGGGTGTGAGATGTTATCTCATTGTGGATTTTATTCGTATTTTCATAATGATTAGTCATCTTGAGCATCTTTTCATGTATTTATTAGCCATTTGTATATATTATTTGAAGAAATGTTTATTCAAATCCTTTGCCCATTTGCATGATTATTTGTTTCTGTTGTTGAGTTGTTATAGCAGCTGTGTGTGTGTGTGTGTTTGTGTGTGTGTGTGTGTGTGTGTGTGTGTGTGTGTGTGTGTCATAGCAGCGCGTGGTGTTGGTGCTAGGCAAGTGCTCTAACACTGAGCTACACCCTTACCCAGCTTTATTTTTAAGACCCCAAAACTAGAAACTACCCAAATATCTTTCAAAGAGTGAATGGTTAAATAAAATGTGGCATATCCACACTATGGAACATGACTCAACAATAAAAACAAGAAAGTGTTGATACATGCGAAAACCTGGATGAATTATTAGAGAATTATGCCGAAGAGGGAGGAAGCCAATCCTAAAAAGTTATATGATTCCATTTTATAATATTCTCTATGACAAACTAAAGATAAGGAAGACAAATAAGGGCTTGCTAGGAGTGAGGAAAAAGTAAGCAAAACAGGCATGGCTATTAAAAGAACCTGGAGATGGAGCATGGTGATGAAATTGTTGTGTATCTTGACAGTAACAATGCCATACCGTGGTGTGATACTGTCCTGAAGCTTTGCGAGATGCTACCATTGGAGGAAACCAGGTAAAGAGTATGTGGGATTGCTCTATTGAATGTAAATTTACAACTTAATCTAATTGTATACTAAAAATGCATATTAATTTATAATTATATCAAAATTAAAAGTTCAAAAATAGCAAAGAACATAAATCGGGAAAACTAGCCAGGTCTGGTGGCACATACCCATAATTTCAGTGCTTGGGAGGCTGAGACAGGAGGAACACAGGTTGCAGGACAGCCTCAGCAACTTAGTGAGGTCCTCAACAATTTAGTGAGAACCGGTTTCAAAATAAAAAATAAAATAGGAGTGGGGTGTAGCGCAGAGGTAGAACGCCCCTGGGTTCAATCCCCAGTACCGCAAAAAAAAAAAAAGCCAATAAGTCAAATTTTATGGCTACATATCAAACTTTACATACTGATAATAAAGAATACTTCTCAATGGACATATCCAATTAGAAAAATTTACCAAATGTTAGGTAACAAAGAAAACTTTAATAAATATCATGAAATAGAAATATTATAAACAAAGTGCTCCAAGAGTTGTGTGTATATGTGTTTCTATCACTCTATACCCCAATATGATGTATAATTACAATGCACCAAATAAAAAAGAAATATTATAACTATCTGATAACAATGAATAAAAATGGAAATTTTAAAAATTTAAAAGCCCTCTTCCACCTGAAAACAAAAAAAAATAACTATTAATAATTCTTGGGGAAAATAAGCAAACACAAATTACATAAATTAAATTAAAGAATTTCTAGGGAAACAAAAATGAAAATACCATATATTCAGACCTATGGCATACATCTAAATCAACAAAAACAAAATAATAAAAATAAATTGAATTCTCAATTCAAAAATCTTGAAAAATAAAATCAATCAAAAGAAATCACCATGAAAAATGTTCAAAGATAACGATTCACTATTCACAAGAAATATAAAATTAGCCATAAAACATATGAAAAGGTATTTAATTTCTTAAGATAAATGCAAACTAGACCAACACTGAGATAGCATTCTGCAGCTATCAGATCAGCAGAAATTCAAGCTTGAGAATATATTGTTTGGCATGTATGGAGAAACAGGTATTGCCATATATTGTTAATGGGAATAAAAACTCATACAACCACTTTGGAAGGGAATTTGACAATACCAAACAAAAGCAGCATTTATACTTTGACCAAGAAGTTTCCCACTTCTAAGAAGTTATCCCCAAAATGTACCTCCAATAACAGAAAATAATTATACATAAGATGGTTCATTATAGCAACATTTATAACTGTAAAATATTAGAAATCACCCAAAGTTCAAATACAAGATATTAGTTGAATAAACTTAGTATATACACAGAATGAAGTAGTAGGTAGTTGTTTTTTATAAAGGGAATACACACCCAAAAGAGAAAACTAATATAGAGATATACATATATAATATGCTGCCTTTACTGTAAAGAAATGAGAAGTAAAACATGCATATATCTACTAGCTTTTGCAAAAAAAAAAAAAAAACATGAGCAGGATAAACCCAAAAACAAGCAAATTGATCACCTACGTGGGGGGCAGAAAATGGGCCAAAAGGATAGAGGAGAGAAATATAAATATACTTTCTACCCTATCTGCTGAAAGGAACTAGAAACAATGACATACCAGTAGTAAAACCACACTTAATGTGTGGATCTTTGTTTCCAAATACCATTCTCCATTAAAAGGAACAAGAGCTCCTTGGAGAAATACTAATCCCAGGGCAGAGGCAGGGAAGGTACAATGAGAGCCTGAAACACCTGGGTGAGCCGGAGTAGAAAAGTGCTCAAAAATTAAATGATGGGAATGTGTCAAAAAGACATAAGAGCCAGCTTGAAGAAATTCCCACTGGCCAAGCATGAGAAACTTGAACACAAGTGAATAAGGACAGCAATGGATTTAATGCACTAAACGAAAATAAAAATCCAGGAATCCATACTGATAAATGAACTGATGACTAGGGGAGAAGAGAAGAACCTCCCTCACAGTAGAGTATCAACTGATAAGGGTGGAGGGAGTAGTTAGACATTCTGCAATCATTATAATAAAGATTTTTTTAGCATAAATCATCATTGATGATAAATCCATGGGAGAAATATTGAGGAACTGGCTTGTTGTGGTTTGGATTTAAAATGTCCCCCAAAACCTCATGTGTGAGCAATGCAGCCAGGTTCAGAGGGAGGACATGGCTGGAGGGGGTGGATCCCTGGGGGCATGGCCTGTGACTGTATCTGTCCCTTGTGTGTGTGTGTGTGTGTGTGTGTGTGTGTGTGACTCTCGCTCTCTCTGCTTCGCGCCACAATGATTTGAGTGCTGTGTCTCTGCCATGTCTAGCCATGGTAGTTCCTGCCTTAGAGACTGTCGACTATGGGCTAAATCTCTGAAACCTCTGAACTCATGAACCCTAAAGTAAATCTTCCTCTAAGTTGTGCTTGTCAGGTATTCTGGCCACAGCAACAATAAAGCTGACTAAAACATGGCTGCTCTCATGGTCTTAAAGAATCTCCCCCATGGATTGCTTTTTAGCTTTTTTTTTTTTTTTGCGGTACCGGGGTTTGAACCCAGGGGCATTTTACCTCCGAGCTACACCCCCGGCCCTATTTTTTATACTTTATTTTGAAACCGGGTTTCACGAAGTTGCGGAGGGCCTCACTAAGTAGCTGAGGCTGGCCGCGAACCCGGATCCTCCGGTCTATGCCTCCCAAGTACTGGGATTACAAGCGTGCGCCACCATGCCCAGCTACGGATTGCTTTTTAATTGAAAAGAAAAAAGAACAATAATTACACAGTAGAAAACCAGATGACACCTTGACCAGGTAATCAAAATTAACTTCTCCAACCAACTCAGAACAGAAGGACAACATGCCCCTCTGGATGTGACAGATACTATGAAGACACAATATTGCTCATGAAGTGTTCCAGCAGATCAGGTATAATCAGAACCTAGCCATGAGGAAGCTGCACACAAACTCAAGTCAAATAAAAATCTATAAAATATCCGGGCTGTACTCTTCAAAAATGACAATGATATGAAAGAAACAGCAGAGATAAAGAACTATTCAGATTAAAGGAGACTAAAGAGACATGACAGCTAAATGCAATATAAAATTGTGATTGGATCCTGCTCTGGAGGGGAAACGACAAATGTTATAAGGGATATTACTAGGGAAATCCTACATCTGGAGGCTAAGATTAGATTAGAAGCCAGGCATGATGGCACACACAGATAATCCTAGTACTTGGGAGGCTGAGACAGGAGGATTGCAGGTTCGAGGACAACCTCAGCATGTCAGTGAGACCTGTTTCAAAATAAAAAATAAAAAGAGCTAGAAGCATATCTCAGAGGTAGAATGCCGCTGTGTTCAATCCCCAGTACCAAAAAAGAAAAAAAGATTACATCAGAACATTGTATTAATGTTAAATTTCCTGATTTTGATAATTGTGCTATGGTTGTATAAGGGAATATCCTTGTCCTTAGGAAATACACAGGGTTTAATAAAAGAGCCATTATATATGTAAGCTACTCTAAAATGGTGCACAAAATATAAATAATAATGAGGGAAGAGGGAGGAGAAAATAATAACACAAACATGGCAAAATGTTAAGCATGGTTGGACCTAGACATAGGATACAGGAATACTCTGTACTAGTCTTACAACTTTTCTGTAAGTAGGTGATGACTTGAAAATAGAAAAAAAAAATACTAGTCTATTTACTTGCCTACTTACTATTTATTTATTTATTTATTTATTTATTTATTTATTTATTTATTTGTACTGGGGATTGAACCCAGGGGCATTTTACCTCTGAGCTACACCACCCAGCCCTTCCTATTTCTTATTTTGAAACAGGGTCTTACAAAGTTGCTGAGGGTCTTGCTGAATTGCTGAGGCTGGCCTCAAACTTGTGATCCTTCTATCTCAGCCTTCCAAGTACTGAGATTACAGGTGTACACCTCCAAGCCTGGTAAAAAACATCCTAGTCTTTTGACAAACCTCCATACTGATCTCCATAGTAGTTGTACTAATTTACAATCCCCACCAACAGTATATAGGAGCTCAACAAAAGAATGTCATTTGCGGGAAAATGGATGGATCTAGAGAATATTATGCTAAGTGAGATCAGCCAGTCTCAAAAAATAGAGTAGAGTCAAGTGTGGTGGCACACACTTGTAATCCTAGTACTTGGGAAGCTAAAACAAGAGGATCACAGGTTTGAGGACAGCCTCAGCAAGCAGTGAGACTCTCATCAACCTAGTGAGATCCTGTTTCAAAATTTAAAAAAAGGGCTGGGGTGTAGTTCAGAGGTAGAATGTTTCTGAATTCAATCCCCAGTACCACAAAAAAATAAAATATAAAAAAATAAAGAGTAGTGTGTTTTCTCTCATATTAAGGAAGCTAGAGAGACAATAGAAACCAAAAGAGACTTCAAATAAATGAGAGAGATCAGTAGAATAGTGGAAGGGGACCAGGGGAGGGAGAACTGATGAAGGAAATAGTTCAGAGAATGCTATGTCCATAGATGAAGTCATGACTACCAGTCTCACTAACAAATACTGCCGGTGAGATCTGGTGGGAACCACACCAAGTGTTTGCATGTATGTTTGTATCACTTTGAGCCTCACTGTCATATATAATTATAGTGCACCAATAAAAGCATTTTAAAACAAACTATTAAATAGATTAAGAAATGATGTATGATTTGAATCACATTTTAGGTTTAAGAACTGCTTCGAGTTTTATGTTTAAGCCATTTCACTTATTTCTTACTGAGGATTGGGCTTTCCTATTTATTTCCTTTTGTGGTTACCAACTAAGTTTAGTTTAAAATTTAAAAATTTTAGTTTAATTTCTCTTCTTATTATTATCTATTTCATCATTCAAATAAAAAACGCTGTTAAAAATTTGGAAAAATCCTATAGAGTAAACTTACATCTTAATATTATAGAATGATTTGAGACAAAGCCCTTTGTAAAAATGACATTTTTTCTGAAGAAATAGAAACTTCTCTAATAAAGCTATAATCTAATTGTTCAAATATCTTTGTTCTTGTTACTAATTATTAATACTTTACACATAAAAATTTAACTCAAGATTACCAAAGGGGCTACGGTAGAAACAAGCATTGGACTCAGACATGGGAAGACCCTGCTCTGTTGACATTCGGTGTGACTTCTACAAAAGATCATTTTCCCTGGGCCTTGGTTTTACCATTTGCAGAAAAGGAACAGACTATTTTACAGGATCCCAATAAGAATCAAATAATATGTATCACAGCACTCTTAAAAATGCAAACACGTCACAGATGCACACAACATGTAAAGGTCCTTGTTTAAGCTCTTTCACTTAAGCAAACAGAAATGGTTACCATAAAGACAGCCTGTAAAAGTGATTTTTCCCCTAGACTGTATTATCTTGGGGCCATATTTTCATCCCAATCTTACAGAGATGTAAGAGATAAAATATATATGTTAAAGGACAAAGAAATCAACATTCCCAACTGCAAAAAGACCACTAGCCACATGTAAGCATGAAAGCCTTTTCTTACAAATATTACAATTTTCCATGCTAGAATGGACTTTTGTTGCCAACATTTCTTTTTGCTTATACTTTGATTAAAGCCCAAGGATATGTTATTAGGACAGAGAGAAGGGAGAATCATGGTGGTTTAGATCACATGCAAACCTGCGAATGACTCTCCTGGCCATTCTTGGTATCTATACTATTTTTAAGTAAAATAAAATCATGTTTTACGAGCTTTAGGGCATTGTTCTTCTTCCTTTAAAAAGTAAACAGTTCAAATAATACTATGGCAATATGTGAAGATATTAGTACCAGGGTGGAATGTGGAGGGAAATACACCAAGAGCTGTGTGCATGTATGTTTGTATCACACTGAACCTCACTATAATGTGTAAATTGCAATGCATAAGTAAGATCATTCAGAAATAAATACATAAGTTTTTAAAAGGAAGGGGTAACAACACTTTCTCCTGTATTTAAATTTGAATGATGGAATGATTTAATACCTTATTTTAATTAGTTTATATCCATCAAAGAAAGTTCACTGAAAATTAATTTTTGGTTAATGTTGCTGAAACCTCTGCTCTTCTTTCTTAGAAAATCCATTGTCATTCTGAGTTCCCTGAACCTTAATTAACCCCAATTTCTTATTTAAAATTCAATTTTCAAAACAAGCATACATGTTTGTTTGCAAATTTTAAGGTGAGTCAGATGAAGAATGCCCTGATTCTCATAAAACATGAAACTAAATGCCACCCACCAGCTCCCCTTTGGGATTCATCTCATGAACGAATCATTCCTTCTAGAAAAGACTGATACCTCATCAGGTTAAAGGTCTGAGACACCAGTTGGGGCTTAATATGCATCCAACAGGAGCTATGTGCAATGATTCATTCTAATACTTCTTAAGCTTCTACAATTTCCAAGGCAGGGTGCCAGCAGATACGAGACACACAGCCCCACTTCAAGTGTTCACACTAGGCGGGGCATAAATAATGCACAGAACATAACTGAAACGCAAGTTAGAAACTGGCGAGGACTTGAATAGAAAGAAAAGCAAGAGAACTCAGTAGTTCAAAGAAGGGAAACATTATTCCCTCCTTTAACACTTTAAGTTGTTTAGGAAGCAGAAATGAAATATGACTTACTAAGAGGCAATTATTCTATGATTTGTACATGCTAAGTAATACCTATAACCTCAACCTCAGTTACCCTCATAAAATACTTACTAGTTTTTACTCACTATGCTGAAATTCCACAGACATTATTTTACTAAATGCTAACAACATCTTACAAGTGTTATTAGTCCCTTTACAGTCATAATCAATGTGGCTAAAAAAAAATCCAATGAACCATGATTATTAAGTTTAAGAAGAAAGATGCAAACCCTTCCTCTTTCCACTCTCCCATAGTCAGCTCTACTTAGATAACAAAGGCAGACTCCTTCCTCTAAGCAGCGAGGACCCTAGATCCTCAACCATGCTTTTACAGAGAGAACTTTCCAGCCTCTCCACCTCAGGGAGCTGTCTCCACCCAGCCTTGGGTGATCATCCTCTAATCACTAAAGCAGCCTCCTAACACAGTCACACCCATAGACATTCCTCTTTTGATAACCATCCTAAGATTCATTCCTGCTTCAACAGCATGTTCCAGACAGGTGCTCTGCATTCATCTGCATGTGGCAGCAGGCATCCAGCTCAGGAAAGATGCCAGATGTTCCAACAATAGATGGTACAGTTATCTATTTTTATACTGGCAGCTCGTTGAGGTTTTTATCATTTTTAGCTGTAAAATATATAAAGAGACCCTCTTATGGTAAAGTCCTGTTTTCCATGAAAAACTTTCACTCTATCAGGCGTGAGCAGCTTTGCTCTTGATTTGTGTCTGAACCATGAGAAAAAACATCACAGATGCAGACTGCATTGTACTAAGAACATATGCATGCTTTTAAATCACTTTTATCTTACTTTTTACTAATGTAACCCTGAAACATAAAATATGTTCTTTTTTTTTCACTCACTGTTATGGGAAGCACAGATGGCAAAAGAGTTAGATTAAAGTAATACAGCATGTCCATTAAAGTAACCCCCCACTTCTGGGGGTACTTCCCTAAAACGGGAGCCATGCTTCCTCTAAGGAATGGCTTTGGCTGACACACTGGAAACTGCCAGGGCGTTCTCGAGGATAAACATGGGGGTAAGAGAAAAACTAATGTCAAAATCAAATGCTTTTTAAAATGACAGTAATGCAAGTTATTTTGCTAATCTGAGAGGCTGACTGAAACCATGTGCCTATGATAATGTAACTGAACAGCAGGCAAATACGAAAGTTCATTTCTAACTTCAAAACTTTTAGGACATAATTAACTGAAGTTGCAAAGAGAATATCAAGCAGAAATTATTTTCTCCTTTCCTTTACTCCCACTAGTAATATATAGAAACGTTTTTCTGCTACTTCATCTCTAATTTATTATCTTATTAATAAATAGCAAGAATAATTCTATATCTGTTCCACATAAAGACTAAGTCTAATATGATATCTACACAAGCCTCAGAAATATTTTGCATTGGAAAAGAATCCTTGTGAGATATATTTAAGAAATTCGGTTTAATTACATAGAGTTGCAAAAGAGTTAAGATTTTTTAAAGAACTTCAAGCCAGGCGTGATGGTGCACACCTATAATCCCTACTTGGGAGGGTGAGACAGGAGGATCACAAATTTGAGACCAGCCTCAGCAACTTAGCAAGACTCAGAAACCTAGTGAGATCCTGTCTCAAAATAAAAAGAGCTGGGGGTGTAGTTGAGAGGTAGAATGTCCCTGGGTTCAATCTCTAGTACCACAAAAATAAAATAAAATAAAATTTAAAATTTCAAGACAAATTAGAGAATATATTTTAAAAGAAAAATATAAGCCGGGTGTGGTGGTGCACGCCTGTAATACCAGTACTTGGGAGGCTGAGACAGGAGGATTGCAGGTTCGAGGACAGCCTCAGCAAGTAGTGAGACTCTCATCAACCTAGTGAGACCCTATTTCCAAATAAGAAATAAAAGTAGGGCTAGGGGAGTAGCTTGGAGGTAGAATGCCTCTGGGTTCAATCCCCAGTACCACAAAAAAAAAAAGAAAGAAAAGAAAAGAAGGAAAAATATATCAATCTTGAGTCACATTTCAGAGATGAGGATGATTTACAAGAGAAACTGAGCAGTAAATATATCCATTTGTACTATAAGTAATTAGAAAGCAAATACTGAAATAAAAATTCAATTAATTAGAAACTTTAAATACTTGGGCCAGATTTTCCTCCATTTTAGAGGATAGTATAAATTGTCAGTTTCCCAAAATCAATATTTAAGAATATGTTCACGAAATTTTCCCTCATTATTTTACAATTTTATCCACTTACAGTATAATCTATTATTTATTGTGACACTGTGTTTAACTTTAATCCACATTCCAGATATTTTTAGCTCAAAAAAATACACTGGCAAGAAATCTTCATACCTGTAAATTCCCTGGTCTAGTTCACAAAGTAGAAACATGGGAAGCTTTTTTAAATATGCCTCAACTGTGGTTTGAAATGTCATAAGCCGTCTCTTAATCCACCCCCCACAGTCACAAAAATGTTCCTGGGATTCGGTTCACTCATTTTTCTCACAGAAAAGTAACCACAGCCAACATCTCATTAGCTGTCATAGTGATGTGCAGCTGGACGGGAATCCGCACACCAGACCAGGGCCAGGTTTCCTCCTGTGTAATTCTGTAAGGAATCTCCTATAAGGTTCCATATGGAGGGAGCTGTTCCCAGACCATGAAATCCATAACCCATCCCTTTTGTAAATCCCAAGGTGAACTCTTAAAGACTTGAGCATTTTCACTGCACTGAAGATTTTAAACAGGTAATAACAAAGATGGAATAAACACTTAATTAAATCTTTTATGTCTTAGCATCCACCACTGTAAATAATCAAGAACATCCTAACTTGCATAGGTCATACATAAATAGCTCTAGCCCATTTGGTAAATATTGGGTTTTCAAGAACAGTAGCACTAATTTTAATGGTAATCCTCTTCCATGATGGGCTTCGGGCATGAGCCAGAACCACTTCGATCCTTTCACTGATGTCTGACTCACTGTGATTTTCCACGTACAAGTGGCATATGAGATGGGCTTGAATTAGATGGGTACAGGTGGTGCCACCTGCTCCGACCCCTTACTGTAGCTTTGTTTGGTCTTTGCTGCTTCATTCTGGGTCTGGACAAAGGATGGGCCACCCACATTGCTCTTGCAGTGTCTTAGAACTGGACTGACATATTCCTGCCCTTTTGCAGGCTGAAAGAGAAGGTCTATCCAATTTATAATTTAAAAAATAAGATAAAATCGAAACTTGAAGGCCCTCTACCAGGTTAATCCGTTCAGATTGATAACTTTAAGTGGAAAGATAAGACTACCTTTTTGTTTAAGCTAAGCACAGTAAAAATGAGGAAAACTAAAACAGTATAAACTATGTATTAAACAATGTACCCTAGAACCTTTTTTTAAAAAGAAGACCCCCTTCTCCCCAGGTTTATTGAGGTATAATTACCAAATAAAATTTCTATATATTTAAGGTGTACAACATGACAATTTGGCATAAGTATACGTTGCAAAAGTATTAGCACAATCTAGTTAATTAGTACATCCATCACCTTCACAATTACCTGTGTGTGCGTGTGTGAGTGTGTGTGTTTGGTGAAAATGTAAGATTGCTTTCAACAAATCTTAAGTGTGCCCACAGTATTATTAATTATGGTCACCATGCTCTTCATTAAATCCCCAGAACTGACCCATCTTGTAACAGGAATTTTTTGACCAACATCTCCCCATTTCCCTCACCCTCCAGCCAGTGGAAACCACCATAGCACTCTGTATCTATAAGCTTGGCATATTTCTCCTAGTGTAATAAACTGCAGTCTCATCCATTTTGTCAAAAATGGCAATATTTTCTTTTTATGGGTAATTGGTATTCCATCATATACCATATTGTCTTTATTGATTCACCCATCAATGGACACTCGGGCTATTTCTATGTCTTTTGCTATTTTAAATAGTGCTTCAATGAATATGGGAATACAGACATCTCTTCAAGATATCGACCTCATTTCCTTCATGCATATACCAAGAAATGGGACTGCTAGATCATATGGTAGTTCCATTTTAACTTTTTGAAGAGGTCCCATACTATTTTCCGTAATGGCTGCACCAATTTATATTCCACTAACAGCACTGAAGGGTTCTCTTTTCTCCACATCTTCACCAACATTCATTATGTCTTGTCTTTTATAACTGCCATCCTAAAAGATGTGAGTTTTGATTAGCGTTTCTCTGATGATTAGTGAAGTTGACCACCTTGTTTCATGTGCCTGTTCACCACTTTTATGTCTTCTCTGGAAAAAAAAAATGTCTATTCAGGTCCAAATTTTTTTATTTTTTGATTTTTTTCAAGTGAGTTGTACGAATTCCTTATATATTTTGAATATTAATCCCCGTGTCAGCTATAGGGTTTGCGAATCTTTTCTCCCATCCCAAAGGTTACCTTTTCATTATACTGATTGTTTCCTTTGCTGTGCAAAAGCATTTAGGTTGAGAGTCCTGCTTCTTTATTTCTGCTCCATTGCCTGTGTGTTTGGTATCATGTCCAAAAAACCATTGCCAAGACCAATGTCAGGGAGCTTTCTCCTTGTTTTCTTCTAGGATTTTTGTGTGGTTTTTAGATGTTACATTTAAGTCTTTTCAAGTTACTTTTTGTGTGTAGTGTAATGTAAGAGTCTAGTTTCTTTCTTCTTTCTTTCCTTTTTTTTTTTTTTTTTTGCGTGTGTCCATGTGGATATCCAGTGTCTCCAACAATATTTATAACATTTATTGAAGAGATTATCCTTTCCCCATGGGTATTCTGGCACCAGTGTCAACTGTTAGTTGACCATATATGCATAGGTTTGTTTCTGGGCTTTCTATTCTGTAACTCTGCTGTTTTTATGCTAATGCCATGTTATTTTTATTACAATAGTTTGTAATATGGTTTGAAATTGGAAAGTATGATGCCTCCTACTTTTTTCTTCTTCCTCAAGGTTGCTTTGACTATGTGGGGTCTTTTGTGGTTCTATACAAAGTTGAGAAATTTTGTGTTTGTTTTCTTGTCTATTTCTGCCTTGTCTTATTCCTGATCTTAAAGGGAAAGCTTTCAGCGTTGCACCATCAAGTATGATGTTAGCTGTGGGCTTGTCATCTACAGTCTTCATTATGTTAAGGTACAATCCTTCTATAACCAATTTATTGAGTTTTTATTGTGAAAAGATATTGAATTATGTCAAATGCTTTTTCAGAGTCTATTGAGACAATCGTATGATTTTAGCCTTCATTCTGTTAATGAGGTGTATCACATTTGTTGATTCATTCTTGTATCCCAGGGATAATTCTCACTGGATCATGGTGTATGATCCTTTTTGTGCACTGCTCAATTTAGTTTACTAGTGTATTGTTGAGAATTTTTGCATCTATGTTTTCCAGAGATACTAGCCTGTAATTTTCTTTTCTTGTAGTTCCCTTGCCTGTCTGTGATATCAGTGTTGGCCTTGTACAATGAGTTTGGAAATGATCCTCTCTCTTCAACTTTTTTGGAAAATTTTGAAAAATATTTTCATTAATTCTTAAAATGTTTGGTAGAATTTACCAGTGAAACTTTTTTGGGAGTCTTTCCATTGCTCATTTAATCTCCTTACTCATTATTGGCCTATTCAGATTTTCTACTTCTTAATGATTCAGTGTTGGTAGGTTGTATATTCTAGAAATGTATCCATTTATTCTAAGTTATCCAACTTGTTATTGCATAATTGTTCATAATAGACTCATGATCCTTTTTATTTCTGTGGTATCAGTCATTATGTCTCCTTTTTTTGTTTATAATTTTATTTGTGTCATTTCTCTTGGTTAGCCCACTAAAGGTTTGTCAATTCCGTTGATATTTTTAAAAAATCATTCAGTTTTATTGATTTTCACTATTATTTTCTATTTTCTATTTCATTTACTTCTGCTCTAATCTGTATTATCTCCTTCCTTCTGCTAACTTTGTACTTGGTTGGTTCTTTATTTTATAATTCCTTTAGGTGTAAAGGTAGATTATTTGAGATAATCCTTTTGTCTGTGTTGATTTTTATTTTTGTGGCACTGAGCCTCAAACCCAGTGGCAAAGCACTCCAATGCTGAGCTATACCTCCACCCCTTATTCTCTTTTCTTAAAATGCTTATATCTATATGCTTTGCTTTTAGAGTTGTTTTTGCTGAATCTCATAAGTTTTGGTACATTATGTTTCCATTTTCATTTGTCTGGAGATTTTTCTCCTTTTATTTTTACTTTGACCCATTGGTTATATAGGAGTGTGTTGTTTAATTTCTACATATTTGTGAATTTTTCTATTTTCCTCCTGTTACTGATTTTTAGCTTCATACCATTGTGGTCAGAAAAGATGCTTGATAGAGTTCCAACCTTCTTGGATTTATTAAGGGAAGAATGGGAAGAAGTCAATACCCCCTAGATAACACTGTCTTTTCCTCCTCCAACCATTTGCCAAGGAAATGAGAAGCCAGACACTCTGGCCTTTGAGGCCCCATGACCAACCACATCTTATAATTCCTTTCTAAAAGGTTGGTTTTGCCTCTCCAACTAAACCATGGGTATGATTCCTTAAATACTCATCTTTAGCACTTTATTGCACATCATAGGTATTTAAACACAAGAGTTATTAAAAACCAAAGCACAAACCTAAAACATAGAGGTACCATCTTACTGAGAAAAGTGTTTTCTAAAATACTCAGTGGTTTGTATATAAAGATAATCTAAAGTGATAAAAGGTGTGTGCTCTAATAATCTCCTGATATTTCTATGGGATTCCTGTATGCTTCAAAATTTCCTGGGAAGATGACTTTTTTTTCTTTTACAAAATGCGTTAAAATTTTGTTACAAATGGTCAAGCATTATGTGTTTTTATGTTACATATAAAACATAAAATGAAAGGATATATATACTGGTGGTGATAAAAGTACTATGTGTGAAGGGACAACTTGGCTTGAGAAATTACTGATCCTTCTTTTTTCTGTAACTTAAAAAGTCAGGTTCTCAATGTAGTGGTCACTAATGTATTTTTGAGGCCAGAAAAAAAGAGTTTCTACCTTCACCAAAAGGCAGCCAGATTTCTGGCAATGAAAATTAAGAGGGTTCTGTGGGATCCTTTAAGGTAACAGATGTGGAATAAAACATGCAAGTGGTACAGTGTATCTGTAGCAAGTGATTAAATGCTTTCAGATTTCAGAAGCATGCAGAGTCTTATGCATGCACTGTTACTAGGGAATGACACAGTGTATTGTTTACTACTGATTAGGGAAAATGTAAGAGGAGAGGAGGATGATAAATGCAATGAGATGGCATGCACTGTATTATTAAATATGACTATAAACATGGCAACATAAGGAATTTTAAAAGAAACTCTGGAATCAGGAGGCAATTTATTCGTGATTGACATGACTAAACCATAGCAAGATAACTTCCAACTGGCATTTGAGTAGCCATGACTACTTGCATAAAAATAGGTGGAAAATATTATAGCAATCTCTAGTAGAGAAGAACTGAAAAATAAATTCTGCAAACTCAACGGTTCTAATTCAATGGAACTATGAAAAATGTGTTGCTATTTTCATGAATATAAACCCAGTAGCAATAAAATACAAGTGTCATAATGGTAAGACAGCTGCTGTACAGCAGCCCAGTAACTATGTGCAAAATCTTTTAAAATTAACTATAATAGTTCTTGTAACAATTTTTCCAAAACCATTCCAAACAATTCTATTTTGATCTCTTCTGTCTTGAGTAATACATAGAGGTTCAAAGGAGATAGAGGCATTCATTAAGTGGCCATAATATAATCAAGTGTAAAATCATTCCCAAGGGCATCATACCGAGAAGGGACCTGAAGGTTCATCCACTACTCCAGATAAAATGGGTGGCAGTAGTGATTATAATTTGTGCATGTCTCCAATGTTCATACGAGGCTGCCTAAATAATTCCAAAAAGCAGGATCGCTATTTGCCATTCATCAGACATCTGCTAGAAATTTCTAGATATATCTAATACATAATAGAACAAAGAGCATAATAAAATATTGTTGGAATCATTAAATCTCTATTTATTAAATAAGAAGAGGCATAAGATGTTACCATATGAGCTCAGTTTTGCTTGGGGAACTGCCTTTTGAAAAATCCATGAGAATTCACATGTTAAAATATGTAAATATAGGAATAACAGAAAACACTACTTTGGAAAAATGGGGCAGAGGTATTTAAAATCAAATGTAGTTAAAATCCTCATCATTGAGTTATTATAAGGGAATATATTGTGCATCTATTAATACATATGGGAAATTCAATATGTTTGTCTTTAACTACTGAAAGTAAGCCTTAAAAGTATACTTTCAAAGTAAAGCTATAATGATTAAAATATATCTATACCAAGAAGCAGTATGAGAAGCCAAGGATAGAAAGAATTTATCCATTCTTTTTCTACAATACCCTTTACTTCAGTAGTGAAGTAGTTTAGATCTTCATAGACTCACATCAAAACTATTAAAATTAATCCCTAAATAATTTTCCTTGCTTTAGCCATATTAATTCTCTCATTCAAAAACCTTTATTAGTTCTCTCATTCATAAACATGATTTGTTTTTATAAGACAAACTCTAAAGTCCTTGGCCTAGCCTATTTTGGGCACAACTCTATATCTCTAAACTTCCCACTCCCAGTCCTCATTCAGAGACCAATTCTGCCCACTCCACCTCAGGCCCAATCATACTAACAATGTGTCCCTGCATTTCTTCATAATCTTAGCCTTCCTGAAGTCCCCTCTATTGTCCCTTATTCCCATATGTCTGAATCCTACCATCAAAGCCGGGTCACTCATATAGTTTCCAACAGCGTCCATGTCATTAGCACCATTCACAAAGCCCGTTAAATATATCACCTCTTATCACTACTTATTCTATTATATAGTTTACCACTTTATTTGTGCTGCACTTCTTTATATTCTAGCACATTTTACTCAACCCATAACACTTAACTCCCATAATGACCATAGTAACATCTATGGATGGATTTCTAAGTTGTTTCCTTCCAGCAGAAACAGTGATGAGTTTGCCATGGAGGCCATGCTTTTCCAATGCACCCCTGGAGGACACTCTCACACCATGACAATTCACTGGAAATGCCTGTTCACTTGTCTGTCTATGCCAGTGGTTCCTGGAAAGCAAAGAGAGTGTGTTCCATTTCTGATCTGTGTATATTAGCAACCCACATAGTAGGAACTCAGTCATCTAAAGTAAACACAATTAAAGAATAACTTTTGCTAGGCATATAAATGTTAAATAAGTGCTGGGCATGGTGGCATGCACTTGTAATCCCAGTACTTGGGAGGCTGAAACTGGAGGGTCCAGGTTCGCAGCTATCCTCAGCTACTTAGTGAGGCCCTCCGCAACTTAGTGAGACCCTGTTTCAAAATAAAGAATAAAAAAATAGGGCTGGGGGTGTAGCTCAGAGGTAGAATGCCCCTGGGTTCAATCCCCAGTCCCACAAAAATAAAATAAAATAAAATAAAAGTTAAATAAATTCAATTTGTGACTATTTTTTTGAATGAGGCATATGGTCAAAATTCTATATACAAGTGTTGACTACAAAAATGGATACACAAATGCCCTGGCTTTTCATCACTGTGACCATAATACCTGATGTGAACAACTTAAAGGAGGAAAGATTTGTTGGGGCACATGGTTTCAGAGGTTTCAGTTCATGGTCAGCTGGCTCCATTGCTCTGGGCCTGAGGTGAGGCCGAGCATCATGGCAGAAGGGCATGGCAGAGGAAAGCTGCTCAGCTCATGGCAGTTGGGGAGCAGAGAGAGAAGGGGCTGGGGATAAGAGATAGTCTCCAGGGGCATGCCCCCAGCACCCACTGCCTTCAACGAGGTTCCACCTCCTAGTTTCCACCACCTGCCAAGAGTCTACTCAGTTTATGAATTCATCCATGCACTAATCCACTTTATACTCCAATTCACTTCCCCAAATCCCCACCTCTGAACACTGCTCACTGGGGCCAAGCCTTCAGCATGTGCGCCTTGGGAGGATATTCTAGATCCAAACCATGACAAACTTCAAAGAGAAAGCCTATGTGATCACATGCGTACAGGTGTGTAACTTTTATACATGATTATGTATTTATATATATATTAATTAAAAGTATTCATTATCACAATCACTTCACTGGGAGATACTGCTAATTTTGATGTATATCTTTCTGCATCTGTATACCTACACACAGAATAGAACACTGTAGAAGAAGGCATAATTTTGAAGAGGAGAAAAGAGGGATTTTTATATTTTCCATGCTTCTATATTGTTGGTTTTTATTTTTAACTACAGAACATGTGTAACTTTCAAATTAACTCCTTCCATCCACACACACGAAAAGTAGTATAGTGGCAGTTAAAACATTTCTTTAAAATGAGTTTATGAGTTCACTGTTAGTGTGAACTAATAAAAATAAATGTATACATTAAGAGTTGAGCCGGGCGTGGTGGTGCATGCTTGTAATCCCAGTACTTTGGGAGGCAGAGACCGGAGGATCCGGGTTCGCGGCCAGCCTCAGCGCGCGCACGCACGGGAGTATTCTCTCTCCTTCTCTCCCTGTCTGTCTCTCTCTCTCTCCCCGTCTCTCTCTCTCTCTCTTTCTCTACTTAGTGAGGCCCTCCGCAACTTCATGAGACACGGTTTCAAAATAAAGTGTAAAAAATAGGGCCGGGGGCGTAGCGTGGAGGTAGAACGCCCCTGGGTTCAATCCCCGGTACCGCAAAAAAAA